>VYZT01036250.1:0-63170 GCA_013400735.1 Pomatostomus ruficeps | reverse complement strand
TTTTTTTTTTTTTTTTTTTGTCTCTAAGTTTCTTTCAGTTGCAGCTGACTTTAAAAGATGGAAAGCATTTATCTTTCTTTACATGGAAAACAACCATATGCTTAATTTGAACATAGGTTATTTCCGTTTGAAAAACCCCCCAAAAACAACAACCAAATACCAAGTAAAAAACCCATCCCAGCCCCTAAACTTATGAAAACAAAAAGTCTCTGCAATATTAGATAGTTTGTATCTCTTTTCTTGCAGTTGAATGTACGATAAGCATAAAATGCCAACTGTCCTTTTTATAATAGCAGATTTCTAGGTTTTTCTAGCGTGAAGCATTGTTGTAAGAGTTACTTAAATTCCCTTGATGAATTTTATAACTTACGAAATTTTCACTGAGATGCACAGAGTAGGCTCTTATATTATGGCTGAGTGCTTATCAGCAGTCCAGGCAGAACTTCTGGAGAGTGGTAACAGGAAAAGGTCATCCTCCACCATTCAACCTTCGGAACTGTAGCAAAGGCTAGCCAAAATGCATTTAAAGCAGCTGTTCTTTTGTAGCAGCAATTACTGTAGTTGTTACAGGGAAGTTAGATGATCACAAATGGGAGGAAGATCAGTTTAACAATTGTAAATCCTTGCTGCCACTCATTTCTGAGTACGGAGCCTTGAATGAATGGAATTAACTTCTGTTTCTTTGGAAAATACAATTGAGAGAATGTTTCACCACCACAAGATCTTGTTGGTAAAAAGAAAATCAACATTAATTCCTTCCTATCAATTGCACAACAATTATATTCCAAGTTTTTCCCATCTCATTTGATGATTTGTATATATGTATGTGCATAAAGGCTGGTTGGCCTATTTAAATGGTAATGGCAAGGCCTGGAAAGTTTATTGCCTTATATGTAAGATTTTTTTGAGAACTTCTGTCACCTCTTTGGCCAGCAGTGAGCTTTGCCATATGACGTTAGTAGACCCTGCTAGCCAGTCTTGCGAGCCACTGAAAATTTGCAATAAAGTCAGGATGAATTTCTGGCTGAAGTTGGTTTGAGGTATCTGTAGCTCTTAGTTGAACAGGAGAGAAAAAGCTTATGCTCAGACAGATTTCCCTGATTTTTGAAGAGCATCTTATCTTATCTTGCTTCCTTATCTTTTGCAAACTGTGCTGTAAACACTTCTTTAACTACTTCCAGAGCTCATTTCCACAAGCGCAACATTTGGCTACGGGGTTCGGTTGCCACCATAACAGAGGGAAGCAGCGTGACACAGTCACTTTGTAGCCTATGTTAGGCTCTATCGCGGTCCAGCCAGTGTTTACAGAATGCCACAGTTAACGTTGCCCAGATGCTCTATCTGTGGGAAGCCCAGAGACCAGGCACGGAGCGCCGGGGTTTTCCAAACCCGGCCGTCTTATCCGAGGCCTTGCGCGTTTGTGCGCGCGGGGTCAGCCCGCGGCCCGGGCGTGCTGTCGGCCCTGACAGGAGATAGCACTGCCCAACATGTTGAAGTTTGTGTTGTTTAGGCCATTTACGGCTTTTCAGCAAATATTTTAGGACAAAGTGGAAATGGAGTTTCTCTGGCAGCTTGTGGACCTAAGAGTGTTTCTTAACATAAGGCTTTGGTAGGAATACTGCCTCTAACTGCAAGAACATTTTATGTAGTTGCTAACATAGCATATGGACTTTGCAGGAGCTGCATGGTTTCCAGGCTGTGTTTTGCTCTGGTCATTACTTTTTGTGTTTAGGTATACATTTTTCCCAATTTTTCCATTTCCCACATATGTTGATGGTTACTAAAATCAGTCATATAATCTTTCAGACAATCAGCTTTCTTAGGGTAGCTTGCTCTTCAAGGAACACAGAAAATAAGATTTTTTTGTTTGTTTGTTTTTGTGGCAGATTTTGGATTGTGCATATCATATGCATATGTCAACTAATCCTAGGAACTGAAGAAGTAAAACTATTTTCAGCCATGCTGAGGGGATATTTGAGCAAAATACACAATCTAACTACATAGTGTCATTATAGAATAATGCAATAATATATTACTGGAAAAAGTAAATATTTTTCATATAATAAACAGTTTGGAAACAGTCACATTCCTCCATGTGCATATCTGGAATGTAAGAAAATATGAACAATTTGTAGCAACTTTGTTTTCCACTAACTGTGTACAAGGCACAGAAATCTCTGGCCTATTCAACCATTTAAAATTATGTACCTGTTCTCATGGCTTTTAAAAAGTATTTAAATTTCATAATATGTTTTTTAAAACTTTATTTTAAACGGGTTATTTGCTGTTGCATATTCCATTTAAGAATTTTTATTGTTTGTTTGTTTCCTGAGGAACTAATATTTTTTCCCCCCATATATTTTTCCCTTCTTATACAAGAAACTTTTGTGTTCAACACACAAATGACCCTGTTACCTGAGGTTCTACTATGATTTTTAAGTGTGTGAATAAAGGTTTTTTCCTTTAAGGGCTGGAGGTAGGGTTCTTTTAACTGCTTCATATCCACATTCCAAAACCTATTTAAAAACCTGAGTCTAAAGTCCAGCTGACAATGAACTCTATTTTCAGCTAAAACTCCCTCCTCCCCCACTTCGCCACACACTGTTTCTGCTGCTGGTCCACTTGTGATAAAGACCAAAACTGTTGTTTGGCTGACATGCAGAAGGAGTTGTTTATCAAAAGGAGGCTATTCTAGGAGGATATGCTCTTTAAACAGAACAATGGGGATTTTGAAGATAACCAAATCAGTACTGCATAGGTGTTAGATCTGTTTTAAATTGTTTCTGTGTTGGAAAGTAGGAGGGGGCCCTGGTATTTGGCTTTGAATCTCTGGCTTGCAAGTGTGAAATGGCTAAATCCAAATTAGCTGCCCACTATGCTTTGTACTGCAGTTCATGCTTGTCTGTAGGGCCTGAGCACAGCACCTGAGGAGCACAGGCTGGGGTTGCAGGGTAAGCGGCCCCAGAAAATCCAATTTAATTTTGTGATTTACATGTTCCTTGCACTTGACCCAGGTTGGTTTGTTTTGTTTTTTTATCCACCCTTGGTACTGCCTAGTTGAAGCAGCAGTACCTAAAAGCAAACCTACAGGCAGACTCATCTTTGGCTGGTTAGGTCAGGTTCTAGACACATCCCCATCCTGCTGATATAAATTAATTGGTTTCTGGTCATGAGAGAAGTATCTCATGAAGCTGATAAGAGGGAGAAGAAACTGGGGAACTTCATGGGAAATTTAGTTCTGTACAAAAGCTCAGCAGACACATGTGAAGCGTTTTTGTTTGCTCACGCCTTCTGCAGAGAGAGAATCTCACCAAGAATAAAGGTGACCTTCAAAGGCGAGGGAGAGGAACATTACATGTTCTGTCAAGCTCTTGGATGACTGTTTCCATTCTTTCGGAGCTATGACAGTCCCTAATTTTCTCTAATGAGAGCTTTTCTTCATATATTTTTGTTATTTTGGAATGTCACCAGGTACAATTGCAAATTCCCCTTTCTCCCTTACTTATAAGTGGTCTGTTGTGATACATTTAAAAATCTCTTCCCAAAATTCAAAAAGTGAAGATTCCCTATAAATAAAGTAGTATCAACTCTGTTTCCTGCCCCCCTGCAATGCCTCTATATATGAAAAGAAAAGGAACAGAAAACTTTCTTCTTCTCTAGTGCTGACCATATGCAAGTGATTTATTTAAGGCCACACAGTGAATTGTTTGCAAGAGAGGGATGATTGTCTCTGTTGGCTATCTGATTAAAGCTCAGCCTAAATATGTTTGGAAATTTGCAGGTGGTTCAGAACATCTGGGAGTGCCCACTTTTCCTGAAATATATGTTTTGATTGATTACAGAAGGGGAGAGTTCGTTTTTATGTTTTTATTCACCTGGTAGACATCTCCTGGCCCAAAAATAGAGAATTAAACTTTTTTCAGCTGTAAGTTTCCTACCTTCTCCCTCCTACAATACAAATGCAAGCTTAAATTCTTTTAAGTGTGAGAAGGGCACTTCAGTGACCCCTGCCTAACATCACTGATACTGTTTGACCTCCTCACCTGAAGCCTGGATTTATTTTCTTAAAGATTCCCACTAGCTAAACCCCATGGAAAAACTAACCCTTGACAGCTCTTGCTGTTTTAACCATCACCTTTTAGAGCCAAGTGTGATGCTGTGGAGATGAGGAGGGGCAGTTTGTTTATGTTACAACCAGCCTTGCTGTTTGTTTTTTGTTCTGTCCCGAAGTCATGACTTTTCAGAAGCTCTGTCACACATCCAGGAATTAAAAGTGACTCCGTGTTTTTTCAAACTGATGTAGGGATGTGCTTTGTGCAGCAAAGTAAGGGGTGTAGCCTGATTATTGCAGTAAGTTTTGACAGAGACAGTGCTGTCAGGAGTGGCAAATAATGAACCCTTTCCTGTGCTTGCTCAGAGTAATTGCATTGCAAGGGGACACAAGGATATCTTGGCCAACAGTGACAACCTCATAGTTTCCTGTGTTGTTCAGTCCTCGTGGAACTATGTGCTGTGTTCTGCTGCTAAGTTTGCAGTCTTCTTCATAGGTATGTTGCCTGAGATTTCAACTTATTAAACTGAAATTAGCCTCTTTTAACTGAAATGGATTCCTAAAGAGGGTTGAGGTTTAATTAGAGTGTACTGACTTAGAGGTCTGTTGTTTACCTTTATGTTTGAAAATGCTCCCTTTGACTTTTTAAATTTTTTTAATCTTATCTGAGTCAAGAAACCATACTTCCATTTGGCAGCGTGGTTTTTTGGCTTTGTTTTAATAACTCTTGACCTACCCACGTAGATTTAACTGACTGGGAATAAGGGTTGTTCCTGGTTGTCACAATAGCTCATATACATTGACAGAGGTGTTGGAAACCAGGTTTTATGACGATGTTACGGGTAGAAACCCAACTTAAAAGGAAATACATACTTGAAATACCAAAAAATGTAGTGGAGGAAACGATTATAACTTGCTGTGCTGGTGTAGTCCGGTGAACAATTCTCTATTTTGTATGTGCTCACATCTGAAATTTTCTCAGTGTTGAGCTCCAAGCATCAATTGCTGCTGCTTGAACTCAGGTCTTGCTTTAATGATTGGTTCTTTGCTCTCACCGCTGTGCTGGATGGAGCCTTTGGAGACTATCACAATATAAATAAATACAATCTGTTTGTTTCTAGCCTGTTAAAAAAAAAAAAAGTAAGTTGTATGTGTCAAAGAAGGGGGAAAACTGTTAAGGATTCATTTGCATGCCTTTGAGATGCAGGAGGTACAGGAAGCAATGGGTTTAGGGGAGGGCTAGTAAAGTCATTTCATATGGGTATAACAATAGGGAAACGTAGAGTGGTTAGATGCTGTTAGATTAGATTAGTGCAGATTTATTTGGCAAGCGGTGTTTATTTTTCTATTAATCATATAGAGGTACCTAAAGCTTGTAGAAAAAGTCTTATTCCACAAATCATTGCAGAGAATGGTTAGTTTCATGGGTGGGTGGTGGTTTTTTCTTTTTTTTTTCTTTTTTTTTAATCCTTCATAGGAAGAAATTCCAATTTTTTTAAAATTAAAAATGCTAGACTAGAACTAGAAAATGGAAATGGCAGTAAAGTAGTACAGTAGTTCAGGTTTACTGAATTTCTCTGCTGCCATGATTGTCCCCAGGCTGGATTTTTGTTCATCTTTTGCATTAGTGGTATTTTTTTTCTGCCTTTGCTGGTGTTGTTATAATCTTAAATGTAGTGAAATATGCTGACTTGTAACAAATTGTATGTTTCAACAAAGGAGAGCAAATAGAAAGAATAAATGCATTCACAATTGGCTAGAGGTAATTTTGTGCAGTTACTAGATTACATCACGGATTTCTTTGCCAGTTAGCTGTTTGAAAGTAAAACAGGAGGCATAGCATGGCCTGAAACAGAGAGAAAGGTTGGAGTTTCAGAGGGACAGCCTCTTCACACCATTGTCAAACCACCTCTCATTTACTTTGCATTTGTATTTATAAAATAGGACACAGGTCTGATGGCTGCTGACAACCCTCCTCAATATTTGTGGTTTTCCTTCAAAGGTTTTATTTGCTGTAAGCATTTCTGGATGAAATTTGCCATGAGGGAGAAAGCTAGTGTAAGACATGGCCGCGGAGCATCACAGAGTTGGACCAAGCGGCCCAGCTCTGGTGAGGCTCCACACCTCTGGAGTGCACCTCCTGCTGCTCCCAGGGCTCCCAGAAGAGCCTGGCTCAAAGCAGCCACCCCGACAGGAGGAGGCCGTGCTTGTAGCCACTGAGAACTTCTCCCAGGGGCACTTTTCTGGACTAGGTAACTGCTGCTCTGCACCCCTGACCCTCTTTCCGTACTTCCTTCTGATACCACACTCTTACTCCTTTTTTCTCCTGGTTTAGCTTTTTTTCTTCTCTCTGAAGACTATGCAGATGCATAATTCCCTGTTGTTTACAATCTCTCTTAATCCGGCTGTGAGGGAGAGCTTCTTCCAGTGCTTTTTGCCCTTGTAATGCAACTAGAGCCACCATCAACCGTACCTAAAAGCTAATGGTTTGTCACTGGAGCTTCTCCTGACCCCCACCCCACTCTTGCCCTTACTCTCTGGTACTCAGGTACCATTCTTTAACGTGCACTTTCAGTGGATAAACAGAAAATTGGTTTCTACTCAAAATGGGTAGAAAGGGATATGTATGATCTGTGGTAAATACATATGTTTATTTTATTAGCACAGACTTTTCCTGAGTCCCAAATGCTGACCTATTTGCACGTATTGGATGACTGGTCTACTTTCTCTCTGTTAATTTCCAGGGTATATTTGAGCTATCTACTAAGTGCTACAGTAACTGTGTGTAGACTAGTACTTTCTGTACTTTCTGACTTTAGTTAAACTGTAGGATGGATTTGTATTTTTCAGCATTTCCTTTGACCCACTTTTCTGAATTAGTTTCCACTTTCCCTGAAAAAGACTGTACTGGCTCCCTTCTGGTTTTGCTATTTCCTTTTGTTTGCTGAAATATTTAATAAAAAGTTGCAGCAAGTAAAAACTATGGACAAAAATGTAAGTGGAGGAAATTTCATTGGCTGGACAGTACAGAAGGTCAGATATGGTGACCTTGCTTTTCAGATGTATTTTCCTTAATTCTTAATTGAATGCAATTGTCAAGATTTATTTTTCTTTGCTTGATTGAACTATTTACTTCAGGCTAGCTGAAGATAAATCCTTTTCTTGTTCAGTTTTTGCTTTCTTGATGCTTGTGATGATGTCATTATATTTGCTTTCTGGTCATTCACAGAGTGTTCATAGTAGAAGTGTTGCCTGATAATAAATTAGTGAACTCCCTCTCTCTGAATTGATTTTTTGAGGGCAGAAATAGTACACTCTAAATTATTTTAAAGAAAGAAGAAAGGAAAATGAGATGAATACTCTCCCTGTCCTTTCATAATCATCTCTTGAATATGTGGTATGGTGTTGGAAACAGTGAGTAATCCTCACCTTCACAGCTCTGCCAGCCGGAGTATTTCGTGTGAGAAATGGTGTTTTGCTGACGCAGGGCCCTGCTTACTCCAATGCGTTTCTCTTTGTGCTTATTGAGATGCTAGAAAATCTACTGCTTAGGTCATGCAGAGGGAAATTAATTTGGTGCCATCTTGTTTCAGCTCCTGCTTATCCTTATCATGTGCCTGTGCGCTCCTCCAGAGGCTGGCAGGGGCTCTGCGGAGTGGCCTGTGACAGGAATAGCTGGGAGAGTGGCTTCAGGAGTGGCCTGTGACAGGAATAGTCGGGAGAGTGGCTTTGAGTGCGTCCCCTGTCCTGAGGGAGCTGGCTGGCTCCATGCCTGCCCTTGCCATGTGTGCCAGCCTTGCCCTACTCCCTCTCCTCTTCTCTCGTGCTCTCAGTGTTCCTGGATCATTTAAATAAGGTAGTTTGAAAATGTAGCATGGAAGTTTTAGAGGATGATTTTATGCAGGATTTACAGGATAGACAGATAGACAGACAGATCCTGCTTGTCACTGTACAGATATACCTGCTCTGAGTTTACCTTAGCTGCAGGGAAGTGCCTAGAATTACAGATGTGACTGAGAGAAGCAGAGCTTGCCTGTGGTGTTTGGAAGGGTGGCATGAGAAGGGTGCACAGATTGGTTGTGTTGGGGTTTGATGTCTTGGGGCTACCTGGAGCTGTGTCAGTGCAAACTGTACGTAGGAGGCTGGGACAAGTGTGGTGAAAGCCACAAGATCCTCCCCTATCAGTGTGAAGCACCTATACCAGGACTCTGTGGTATTGAAGCTACGTGAATGTGGTGCTAGCATTCATTCCAGATATCACAAATCATTCTCCTTTTGAAAGTTCTTCATTGTTTCAGTCTTCCCACACCTCCCAGCCTCAAATGCCTTACCTAACACTCTAGACAAAGCATAATAAATCTTGTCCTAATTTTTTAGTCTTCTGTTTAGCACAGTCCCTGCACTGTGGAGACCATGGCATTCCTTTTGTATTATTTTCCTGTTTTCAAGGTATATCTACTGTTTAGCAGTCTCCTCATTCACACCATTACTCAAAGCTGTAATCTTTCTCTGTTTTGTGTGAATCTGACAGTGTGAAATCTGTGCACCAGAAACTTAACTGTAACCACCTGCTGTTTTCTCTACCAGTAATCAAGTCCACTGTAAGTATGTGTGTCTCCACTTTGGATGCCAAAGAGATATTGATAGCTTCTGAGTCAATCATCTGTTGGTCTGACGTGAAAAAAATACCTCTCACTTGAGTTGGAACCTCGTCCTTCTTGTGTCTCTTTACTGCTCGAGATTTCATGCAGTAGCTATGATAGCTTGGATATTGCAACACTATGGCAATATGGAGCTATCCGAACTTGAGGCTGTATGGAGATACCCGAACTTGTCCTAGTCCTAGGTTTGAAAATAGCTTAATTTCATAGAGCTAGCTAGTTTTGAAAATGTTCGAAGTCTACACATACCTGGATAAACTTTAGAGGACCTCTCGTAGCTTTTATTTTAGCAATGTATTTCAATGGTTATGCTAGTGACCTTTTTCAGTACAAGAATTCATGTTAATTCATGGCAACCTGGAGCATTATTCTAAACATCTTGACTGTTCCATTCTTTGGGGCTTTGAAATGTAATCAAAGGTGGATTTATCTGATACTAAGAGATGAAACAGTTACCAGCCTTAGGTTTCCTCCCTTATTTTCGTAGGAGGTTACTGCCAGAGTAAACTGAAATTGGAGGTGGTTTATGATCATCCTGCAGCCTGTACGCTACACTTGCTCAGGAGTTTATCCAGGAGGATCAGCTGATCCTGCTGCAGGATGGTGACCTCTGGCAGAGACACAGGACAGAGACAGCTGCTTCTGCTCTCCCAGCTAAACCTGCTTAAGGCAGTGGGTGGGAGTTGTTAATACCTTTATTTGTTTAATTGTAGGGCTAATAGGTTTGTGTGTGTACTTTATTACAATAGAACACATTAAATAGAAGCAGAGGAAAAATTGTGTACTACTTTGAGAGCTGGTTTCCAATTGTTAGTCCTTTTTATAAGCAAGACTAAAAGGAAAAGTAACCAGAAGCATACTCTGCTTTAAACTCTCCAGTAAAAAGACAGCACACCCTGAAATGTCTGGTGCCATGCGGGTGTACAGTGCTTTTAGGAATACAGGGCAAGGGTGAATTTTTAATTAGCCTCGTCTTCTTATTTTCCTCCAAGTATAGAAAGGCTTAGCTTTTTCAACATTAGTACTTGAGAACAGGCAGCCAAGGGTGCTCTGGGAATTACTTGCTCAGGGAGTCTCTTAGAAAAATGGGAATCTAAAAGTTATTTCTATTTAAATAAAAAGAGGATAAAGTTTTTAATGATGATAGCCTTATGGAAGTGCAACTTTTTCCCTTTCCCACCCTCCTCCATAAAACCCTTAATAAACAGAACAGAGATAAACCAAATACTTCACAAGCTACTGCAGGGATCACAGTGAGGTGCTGTGGGAACTATCACCTCTGTTCAGGCCCACTGAAAATCTACAAGTGATGGTCCTCTCAGGAAAGAAGCTGAAGGCACTTGGCAGTGGAAAGTATCTTGCCCATAGTGGACATGGTGAGAGAATTGGCAATGAGAAGGTGACTAGTCATTCTGCAAGGCCTGGTCTGGGGCCAGTTTTCATTTTCACTTGTTCTCCTTCTGTTTTTTCCTCTCTCTTGCTTTTGTTATTTATACCAATGGGCAAATGTTGCATATTTTTAGCAGCCTTTCCATTTTGCTCAGGCACTGATCCTAAGTAATGGAATGCCTGTGGCCCTCCCTCAGGCACCATTCCACCTCTCATAAGAGCAGACAAATGCAAACTTCGGTGTAGGGAGTTATTGATTTGCTTCCAGGCAAGTAGGTGTGTGTGATACTTATAAAAGGTGCCCATGCATATCATGTATTAGCACTGCAACATCTTATGAAATGGTCTGGCAGAATCTGCCTTGGGCTCTTGATGAGAAACTGTGTTCTGCATCTGCATAAAGCAGCCTTGCAACTTGTTTATTTTAGAGGATATAAACCCACCCCTAAGAGCACAAACACCCCCAAACACACACACCCATTTCCACTAACAGAGCAAAAGCAAGGTCCTCCCTTGAGTGCAGACAGTTCCAGTTCTGGGAAGCAGATGGATCAATTAATAGAAGCAGAGGTAAGAGTTACATAGATAGGGGTAGATGCTTTAAGCCTCATTATTTTCCTTTTCTAATTTAGATCTTATATCAGATTTTAATTTTATTGCAGTGATACTAACACTAGGGGTAATGGAGTCCTGAGAGAAACAGTTATGGGTAGGCTTCCACTGAGGTCTGGATGTTTAGGGAGACCCTGCCACACAGATTAGCAGCTGTCATGCCACATCTTCCACCGAGTGTCCTAGCAACTTTGTCTTCTTTCCAATGACCTTAGGTCCTACCCCTTGTCTAAACCCCTTTAGGCNAAAAAAAAAAAAAAAAAAAAAAGAAGGAAGGGTGTATCTAGTCTGAGACTGCAAAGCTTATCCTTTCCTAGCCATACTCAAAGCATATCCAAAAGAACTCCAGAACCAAGAAGGAGTATCTACATATTTAAACTGCAAGGAAGGGGTTGCAGAGTTTTAGGTTTTGCCCATCCATGCTAGTCCTGCATCCCCCTCAGGTACAAGGGATTTTCTGGGAGAAGAACAAATGCCCTTGGTCACTGTTGCCTACTTTGCATCAACAGCACTTGTCTCTCCTAGACACGTTTTTATTACCATCGGGGAGGTGATTTCTAGCTCGTGCCTATTTCAGTTCCGGCTAGAACGAAAGCAGGTGAGGAGGTTGTCCCACACCCTCAGTGTTCCTGAGATCCCACCCAGCCTATAGGTATAGCAGCACAATACTTTGTTCTCACAGTAGGGTCTGGCTTACTTTAAACACTTCCTGTAGGTTTTTGTCTTCCCTATTTTCAGGCCTGACTCATTTTGATAGGGTTAGGAGCCTACTTACGTGCACACTTATGCTGGCAGAGGAAACTAATATTCTGCTAATGGAAGGAGAAGAGACAGTGGGGAAATATTACTCAGGTACAGCCAGAGCAACCAGTGGTCCTGTGCTTAATTTACTGATGCCATGGCTATGCAAGTATTGTCACTTTTGCCACTTCTTGGGAGCTACCACTGACTGCAATTGAAATATATTGGAGACAGAGAGGAGAAGAAACCTTATTTAGGTAACAAAGTAATGCTGCCATTCAGAGGGACCTAAATACCTTTTCTACCATAGCTCTTTGTAGTCTTTCCACCTTTCACCCTGTTTCAGTTGCTGAGGGTTTTATCTGTACTCTGGCATAACTCTCAGCTGAAGCAAGTCCTCTCTGTGCCAAGTCCCTGTTTTGGTACTGTCATTCAAGATCCAGATCTTATTAACTATCCTGAACCTGGTGGAAGGGGGGAAGGTGTCTATTCTGAAGCTACTCTTTTAAATTTAGCTGTATTTGTGTGCTATGATCTGCACGCCTCTGCCCCCAAATTACTAAAATTGCAGCACAGTTGTCCAGGGTTTATTTTTCATTAAATGACTCTTATAGCTGGTATTCCCATTAATGACTATCTTAGTCTGAAGTGCAGCAAGACATTTAACATGAGTGGGATATGATACCCACCTCAAACAAATACAGTGCTGCATCAGTAGATGTTTTCATATTTTCAGGTAAGCACGCTGGTGTTGGGGAAAAAGGTTAGTCTATTAACACCTCTACTCAAGGCAAGCCAACTTCCTTTCCGCATGGAATAATTATTTTTTCACATAAGCCCTTAGTGCCTCTGCTATGTTTGCACTTGTAAGTCTCAAACATTGCAATACAGATAGCCCTTTATGAGTGGAATCTGAGGTCATGTGTCTGCATTTCAAATTTAAAATCACTCTGCATGGGCTACCATGCACTGGCTTGTGAATGCTGTAGGTGTAGGGGCTATGGACCCATATTTCGGGTGTGAAGAAAGCAGGGACTTTTATAGCACTTAAAGCACCCATGTGTGCAACTCACAGTTATGAGTGTCTTTGGCAAAACTTCGTAAGTTCTGTTGATTCATAGCTGGCATCTCACCATCTGTATGGTCAGGATTACATATAAATATATATCTGTCCTATACATAACAGAGCCATTTAGAGCATCCCTACAGCATAAGGCTGAAGTGAACTTGGGCATAAAATTCACTCTACCTTTGTGGAAGATTTGTTAGGGAGAATACTGAAAGGTCTTTTGTCTGCCCCAGTCCAGGGCTCACCAGTGATTTTAGGTGGCTGGCAATCCATGAGTCTCTTTATACAATTCCCTCAAGGATTAAGGGTCTTTAAGCAATTGCAGTGCAGACATAGGTGATGGTGGGAGCAATGATTGTAATCAGAATGCCAAGGAAATACAGCGATAGGAAGGCTTCTTTCCTGGATCTTGGATCCTGCAGCTTTCATGGATAAAAAGTTGCAGCTGGAGTTGGAGAGGGTGTAATGACACACAAATCTTTGGTTTAATCATCTTCTAAAGTTGTGCCCAGGGCTGGCTTACAAAAGATGAAAAAAGCTAATGAATCCTGAGGAGGACTGATCTGCAGCTGTCTTCAATAGCTTCCTTGAAGGAGGTCTTTTTTCATTGCATATATAACCACTGCACGCTGCTGTTTTGAGCAGCTGTGTCTTGGCTGCTCTGGTATGCTTATTGCTGAAACTATCTTTTAAAACTCTGGCCAGCACCTGAAAAAATATTATTATTTAAGGTGACATTAACATCCAGGTTCCAGCCCCAGTTTTGAGCTGGGCACACCACAATTGAAATAGGAGAGGCTGTCTGTGCACTAGAAAGCTTATTTTTCTATCTGCAGACACTTAACTTTGAAAGAGGAGATGGGGGAAGGCAAGCTAGCTTTTTTTGTCCAATGTGAGCTGATTAGATGAGTCAGGGAGATTCTTAACAGGTGTGAGATTGCAGTAAGATTGGAGCAATCTACCAGAATTGCAAAAAAATCTGATTTAAAATCCCCAAACTTTTTCATTCCACACTCAGTAGCAGGGCTAGGAGAAGGAGCTCAGGAATGGAGCATAAGACTGAACTTCAGCTTCTCTTGGTGCTGTTGCCACAAATTCTTGAGTACTTATATATACTATATACCTATATTTCACTGCTTTGCTAGACCCAGAATCTATACATTGTGCTGCTGTATTCCAGAAACGGTTGGTCTTGCACCAATAGCACAATTTACAGGGGACATGCCCAAGTGATCTATAGTGATTGTAACTATGCTGGTGGAAGAATTTGAATTCAGAAATTGTAAGGGCACATTCACAAAGAAAAAAGCTGCATTACCAACATTTGTTAACCAAAATATGCTAACTACCTTGGGGTAAGAGCTTAAGGCTGTCCTCTGTGCTAACAGGCCCATGTAGAGAAACTGGGTGAGCCCTGGGGTGAAAACTGCAAGCTGCTGAATGCAATGTTCAATATTATGGCTATGTTTTTAAATTACTTCAAGTAAGGAGTCTTTTTGTCCTACCAAGTATGAGGTATTGAGACGTTTTGCAAATATTACATATTTGTTTCTGTTAATATGTTATTGGCTAGTTGGTATTTTGAATAAAATTAATCATAAAATTAATCAGCTCTTTACAACTGATCATTTAATAATAATTAAAGGCAGTGAAAGAAACCTGAAACATTCAGTAGTTTCAGCAGTTAAACCGAGGAGGGTATCTTCTGAAATTCTCTAATCTTTCTGTTGCAAGAACTGAGGCAGGGAATTTATCTTAAGCAATTGCTTTTGGAAAAACATCCTTGCTAGTAACTTCTTTTCTGTTCACAGAATATCCAAAAGAAGGGAAAAGTTCATGAAGGAAGAAAAAAAGAAATTGCAGCTCACTGCTAAAGGCGTTAACACGACGCTAACGAACCATAGCTTTTCCAAAGCATAGCTGGCAACATTACCACCATCTGTGCCGAGTGGGATGTGCAAGCAGAAGTCAGGGCTGAGAACCCTCCACCTGTTTTCAGAAAGTAAGCAAGCACACACTGAAGTTACTCAGCGTATTCACTCTGTCTTCGGCAGTCTGGGTGATGTTGTTACTACTACTTTTCTGCTGTCTCATATCTCCCACCGCCATGTGCCAGCTGATAGGGGAACTGTGACATACCACACCCCCGCAGCCAGGAAGGGGGTCACATGGACTGGTCCCATCCAGAGCACTTTAAAGAAACTGATAACCTCTATCTTATTTAACTTGGCCTTTGGAAGACGCTTGTGGAAATTTCTGCAAAGGAGGTGACATCAGTTGTTGTCACAGCTGCTGTGTAAGTCTGCGAGGCTGCGTCTGTTCAGTATCTGCCTGGGGTGTGTATGCGTGTGCAAGTAGATATTGTTCATAGATTGCATTTCAATCAAAACCAGTCCATATGAAGCTGGCAAGGAGGTTCAGTTGCTCAGAATAGGTGCATTACCATCGAGACTTGAGGCAAGGATGAAGTACGTAAACTTAATAAAGCGCAAAGATGACCAGCTTTGGAGGGCTGGCGTGTACATTTGAAACAAACCTTCTCCCTGGGGAATTCCAAGTGTTAGCATGTGGGACATACTCCAGCTGCTAGCTGCTCAGACTTAAAATAAACCAGGCAAAATCCTGTATTCAGGCTGTACCAAGGCAAGCTGCCATTGCAAAAGTTTTGTCTCCCTTTTTCTTCCAGTTGGGTCAGAATGGCAACAAATATTTTTGAAAGGGCATTTAAACCCTTAGTATTTCACATGGCTTTCCTTGTGCTTCTCTGTAGTGACATGTTTCTCAACACAGTTGTAATTTTAGCAAAGAATCTGGTTTGTACAGGTTGAAACACTGACCCAGGAAGACTGGAATTAAAAAACAGGGTGAGAAGGAGTATTTCTAGCTTGTGTGACAATGACATTGCTACCAATACTGCTTTGCTAATCCTAGGTGCTTTAAAAATCTCAGCGTGACTTCATTTACAGAGAACTATTCTCCTCTTTGAATTGTGGAGACCCTTTTTCTTAAAGAGAAACACATGTGAGTCAAGGGTGGTTTTTTCTTTCTTCTTTCTTAACATATTGAAGAGGAAATAATTTAATGTGTCTGTGGAAGACACCATAGCAGGATTTCAGGGAAAAAAAAAAGATGTCTGGGAGTTGTGTGATTGTTTGACAACTAGAATATGAATAACTTTGAGGAGGTCTGAAAATAGACTACAGTACTGTTTTCTTTGTCTTGTGGTTTGAAATTTACTTCAGGACTTTAAAAAAAATTATTTTAATAACCCTATGACTATAATTTATTTCTAAGGTACTGAGATACTTGGGAGGGGTGGGAAACAATCAACTTAAAGCAATCTATGCAAATAATGTCTAATTTCTTTTCAACAGTAACCTATGTGAAACTTCATTCATCAAGAGTACTCAGTTTTTCTGTGATAAAACCTGTTGTGCAATGTAATACACAACATTTAGGAATTCAGTGCTCTTATTACTGTCAAAGCATAGATATTAAACTCTACCAGTCATCTTGAAAAATGTACAAGTGACTGACATGACCAACCTTCCTGTTTCTTCTCTTCTTTCTTTAGGCACAGACACACAAATTCTTGTTCAAACCAACAGGCTTATCCAGGATATATTTATAAGGGTGAACTCTGCCAGGCTTTGGTTAATCATATACAATGCTGGGAATATCTTTTGAAGGTATCCTAAACACTGTGGCAGAAGTATTTGTCACTCAAACTATTTATAATTCCAGGAGTTTGGAGGGCAGATAGACATTTATGTTTCTTCATATGAAATGGCAGCTCTTTGCACAAAAGGCATTGGCCATCCCTGTATGGACAAACCAGGCAGATCTGGACCATGCTGTTTTTGAGAAATGCCATGTTTACTCTTTTTTTTTTCTTTTTTTTTCTTGATTGACCTTTCTGTCTCACAGATGACTTTGTAGACATCATGACTGTGAATGTCAGCTTGTTGTTTGCTGGACCTCTAGTTTCTGTGGGTGATTGGAAGAGGTCAGTGCAGGGTACCTCAAGAAATATGAAACTGTTGTCCATGTAGCACCTCCATTAGAAAATCTTTAAGAGCTGTCACGGTGAATAAAATTATGAGCTCTTGTATTAACCACAGTTTCTTTTTTTTTTTTTTTGATGACATTCAAAACTATACTAAGGCCAGTCCGCCTTTGAGAAATAAGACTGATAAGCATCACAGGCTTTTTTCTTTAATTTCATAACCACCTTAAGCAATTAGTTTTGAGGACTTCTTGGCAAAGTTTACGTGCAGGTTATCCTTCCCTCTTAGTCCTTCTTATGTCTCTTGAATTATTCTTAACTCTGTGTTTCTGGGAATTGCCGGCAATGTACAGATACAACGCCTTCAGCAGGCACGCAAGGAATGTTATGAGGGTAGCAGGCTTCCCGTTTCCCTGGTCACTCAGAAGATTTATGTGCCAGTATAATGAGAATGAATGATTAGCTGTTGTTCATTGACAGAGACCTTGTGGGTCTGTCTGTGCACAAGTGGTTTTGGGAGATGATAACCTTTGTGCTTCAGGTTTTGTTTTGAACAGATAGAAGTGGAGACAATAGTTATTGGTGGATGTAAAACTGGACAAACAAACTGAAGGGTATTAGCCAAGTTCTGGCAGTAAAGCTGAATATCTGAGCCATTTATACAGCTGGAAACACAGTTGGGGTATCTTCATTATTTTGGGACACAGCATTGACTTTTATAGCGTTACAGGATGCTCCTCCCTAAGATTTCAGTCTCCTATTTTTTAGATCTCTGTGAGACAATGCGATATATTGAAGCTTTGGTCTAAGCACCAGCCAAGTATAAATGGAGGGGGCGATTTTGAACTCTGAAACTGAGAAGTGTCTAGGTCACTCTAAAGTTGCCCAGAGTCAAGGCATGTTAAAGTATCTTTTTTGCCATTCAAAAGCAAGATAAAATGTCCATAGACAGAACCACTGTTACTACTATTTAAGTTATTCACTTCAACACCTTTCTCATATCATATCAAGTTAATGACCATTTTGTGTGTCTGGTATACATCCAGAACCCCTGTTGTAAAGTCAGGGTTGCTTGAGATAGCCCAACTTGCATTAGTAAATGCTATAGGATACTATATTATTTTGCCAATTATCATAAAGCTACGTAAACCATACTTTTAAGATTTCTTTTCTAAAGGATAAGAAGTAAATATTAAATACTGAACTCTGATTTTCAGATATGTTACATATATATTACCTCCCCCACCTACATATCATAACAGTAAATTATTAGTAACCTGAAAGATAAGAGCCAGAACTTTTTTGCTTTTATATACCTAAAATGTAGAAGGCTTTAGAAGAAACCTAAGTATTATCTCTACTGCAACCACATTAATTGCAGAAGAAACCTCTGCCTTCTCTGGTATTTATGATTTCCTAATATCCACTTCTTAAAAGTTTTGGTTTTCTCAACTGTTTAAGCAGCTTCACATTATAAGCTTTTGAGGCTGATGTAAAATTTCACCATTCATTTTTGCATTTTGATCAAGAATTCAAACCCGGACTTAAGGGCTTATGTTCTATTCAGAAGTTACCCACGTGCAAAAACATTTTCCTGAAACGTATGGGAAAGAAATGGGTGCCTTTACACACATGCCTGGAAGGTAATTGGAAATCACTGCGCTCCATTTTTTAAAAATAAGAACCATAAAACCCCCTCCTGGAATGGCACAAAACATGCACATTTCCTCCCTGAAAGGCATAAACTCAGTGTTTTTACGCGTACCTACGATATGCAGGTTGGAAAGGTATTTGGAAGCCTTCCCTTAACAATTGTCACATCACCATGCTCCTATCTGTGTTGGAGACAGAGCTTTGTTTTCTCCTGTGCTGTTGTATAGCAACCCCGTGAGCCGGAGGCAGAGCTGCGTGCGGTGTTTGGCGCTAGCGAGAGCCTTATGTGTGCTGTGCACAACACGGACCGTGATCCTTGGTGAGCCGGGGCCTAGTGCAGGCAGGAGGCAGGAGAACCAGCCAGAACAGCCCTCTCCTAACGCACGGTGCAGCCAGGGGGGAAGGAAGGGGACAAAACTGCTGCCCATCTTTCCCAGGTGTGTGCCTGTGCCTAAACAATTTCATTCAGCCCCAAACTTGTAATGGAAAATCTTGCATGGCTACAACTTAATATATCATAGTCTGTGTTTGTGACTGAGTTGGCTTGAGTTAACAGTACCTTTAGAAATACACTGCTTGCAAAACATGCACCACTAGCCAAAGTATGCCTTTTATCAAGATGAGTTAGGAATATCCAGTGCTTCCTTACAGGCATGTCACTACCTGTAGCTGAACTTAATAACACTAGATTATTATAGTGTGGTTTTTACTGGCTTGTTTTCTTCATTCTTTTGAATCTATTTACCTAATTTTCCTACCATCAAGAGAAAAGCACCACTATGAATACTTGCAAAAGCAGGGTCAGATGGTGAGACTGGGTTGAAAGAAGATATTTAGATTCTTAGGATGGTGCTCAAGAGAGCTGTGGGCTCAGCTATGCTACACAGCCAAGTACTCTATAGAGATCCCTGAGCTAATGCCATGATCGGAAGCTCTGTTAGTGTTGTTCTGTTCTCCCTGGGCTAATTAACAGAGGTGCCTCTCAGCATACCTAATTAGCTCTGTTCCTGCAGCATCCTCAGGGGCAGGGCTAATTAGCGTGGGTGCTTTGCTATACAGACAGGGCTATATTGCCTCTGGGATCTGAGCTAGCATCCGTGCCTGGCATTACAATGCACCATGTAGACAAGCCAGTTTCCTCAAAGCTACCTCAGGATTTCTAACAGCCCTCTGCTGTGTAGATTTGCCTGGTGCATTAATGGGTCCCCAAAAGCTTATGCACGGGGAAGGATAGCAACTTGGGATGTGGGCTAGAGGGTAACATTTTGGGACACAGATGTTTCAGGATGAGTCCCAGATTCCTTTGCTTTTACTTTACCTCTATATCTACTTCTTACTTTCACCTCTACGTCTGCTTACCTTTACCTCTACATCTACTTCTTACTTTTGGATTAAAAACAGTATTAAAAATAATCAGCAGCTATGGTAGAGGCAAACGAACAGACCTATATTGAGACAAATGAAGTCTGAACCTGCCACCTTGCAGCTTGCTGGATTTTGCTTTTAGCAACTAAAAGATAGTTATGAACTAAGGAACTGAAGCATTTTTAAAGCATATTTCCCTATTGCTCAAATAATAACGATAACAAAGTAGTCTTTATGGTTTTACAGACCCTGCTCTCTCTAATCTTCAAATGCTTTGCAAGCATGAGTAAGCACAGCTTCGTATGAGCCCGTGATAAGGCAATACAATGATTCCCATAGTATGAGCAGTAAATCTGAGATGTGAAGACCAGCCAAAAGTAACTTGCATTTATTAGAAAGAACATATCCTCCCTAGTTTAACTTATTCTTGCACTGTGCTCCTCAGAATTTCCTTGTACAGGCATTTTTCTTATCAGCGCTATTTTAACTCACTGATACAAATTGATTACAGGTTCAGTTTAGCTGGGCTGACCTGACAAGGTTGCACTGCACGGATGAGACTTGCAGAAAGGTGGCTTATTATTCACAAAGGGGCTGTACACTGTAGAGGGCTGACAAACAAAAGATCCACTGTTTCTGTCTTCTGCTTACAGTATCAGTAGCAACAGACTGCACTGATACCTTCCCTGATAGCTCAGCCTTGCTCAGAAAAACAGTGCCATTTGTGGCTGCAAATTTTAGCCTCTTCATGGAGTCCTCAGGGGCTCAAAACCTCCCAGGAGCTCAGTGGGAGACTTCCCAATAAGTGGAAAAGATCTGTCAGAGACGGTCTAATATGCCTCTTAGTCTTGTTTCACTTTATTCTTGTCATTCTAAAAACCTCAAAGATACATAACATGCAGCTATCCAATTTTCTCTCCTTCCCACAAGGAGAGCCTGTGGGTACACCTGCATCATATCTGAACTGATCTTGGGAGTGGTCTGCAGTGCTCACTGTGTCTTTGCTGTGCAGTGTTCTTGTTGCCTATTAGCTCAACCTCCTCTGGCAAATGATGGTGATGCCCATTCGTGAAAGACTCGTTCTTTACTGGGAGAAGTGTGGGATACATGGAAGTGACCTGGCCAGGCAAAGGGAAGTGGCTTCAAGGAGTTCCTTTGCAGCCATGTATGCTTGACACGCACAGATTAGCCAAGAATGCACACCAGCAGGTAAAAAAAGCTAGACAATCCTTAGCCATGTCTTTAAATTCAGCCTCAAGGATGGTCTCTGCTTCTCTCACTTCCAGTAGAGAGAAGTACTGTGAGAGGCACTGAGCCTTTGCAGCATTTCTCTAGAAAGGCAGGAAGGAGAGGGGTCCCTTGCAGCTAAATCACCCTGTGGCTGGTTCCACATCTGCCTACCAAACCCCACTGTGGTGCAAAAGGGGCCCATCCTCCTGACCTTCCTGCTTGCATTAGTTGTAGTTAGGTACAATGTCTGACTTTTCAAACAAGAGATGAGCCAGACCTCCTAGTTAGAGCTCTGCGCAACACCCTCTTCATAGAAATGACTTCTGGCTTTAATGGATGGTCGGATGCCATTAGCGAATGGCATTATTTACATGTATGGATCCTTCTTCATGGAAATCCCAGAAACATTCCTGCTTGAGCTATGTGCAAAAGAAATCTGGAATTAAAAAAAAAGGGCCTCCTGAGCAGAGACGAACAAGAGACAAAGAGATGTGTGTCTCGGCAAGGCTTCCACAGAGAAGCCTTAACATGTGTGCAAGGTGAAAAAGAATAACAGGCTGACGTCAGCGTTGGCTGGCGATGGGCAAGGGAGGGCCCTTTTCATCACAGTCTGGCAGAGAAACACACGGCTTCAGCAGAGAGAGGAAGTACTGATCCTGACTTCAGAAATATAAATCCTTTTTTAATAAGTGACTGAAACTGAAGGGATTCCTAAAGAAAGACAGCTTTCCTGCTCCTTGTATCTTTAACTCTTTCCCTGATGGAATGTTGCTATTGCTTTCACTTTCCTGCTTTACCCTCCTGCGCATTTTGGGGAAAGAGTGAGCCAGCCATGCTACCTAACACAAAGAGGGCTCCAAATGGTCAAAAATCAATGCCAAGACCTGCACCAGAAATAACTGGAAGCCAGGGCAGTTGCAAAACTCCCAGTGGGTGTGCATGATCCCATGGGATCCACAGAGTACAGCTTTTAAAGGAAAAGGCACCCATGTTCTTATTGAAGGTGATTTCTTTCCTTCCTTCCTTCCTTTTTCTTCCTTTCTTTCTTTCTTTCTTTCTCTCTCTCTCTCTCTCTCTCTCTCTCTCTCTCTCTCTCTCTCTCTCTCTCTCTCTCTCTCTCTCTCTCTCTCTCTCTCTCTCTCTCTCTCTCTCTCTCTCTCTCTCTCTCTCTCTCTCTCTCTCTCTCTCTCTCTCTCTCTCTCTCTCTCTCTCTCTCTCTCTCTCTCTCTCTCTCTCTCTCTCTCTCTCTCTCTCTCTCTCTCTCTCTCTCTCTCTCTCTCTCTCTCTCTCTCTCTCTCTCTCTTTTCTCCCCTGAGGCTTAGGTTTCAGTAACGGATTCATCTTGCCTATTTTGAGAAATGCATTTAGTCACCTAAGCCCTGCCTATAGTCAATGAGGCTAAATAGGCACGTCAGTCGAGAGGACAATTCATCCCATGTGTGGTATTTTGGAGAGGTGGGGGTGGTCATGGTGAAAATAAGTGCCCCTGGAAAGGGTCTGTCTGCTCCAGCTGACCACACAGGAGGCCAGGGAACTTTCTGGGGCTGTTTTTTGTCTGGCAAAAATTTGAGTATTGCAGTGGTGCCTATGGTTTTGATTTGGCTGAAGTAAGGAAGTGCCAGAAAATACAAGAAAGAAGCTGAAGCCGTGAACATTAACCAGGCATCACAAAGGTGTAGGTAAGGGTCCACACCTCTGAATAAAGGATGCAGATAAGGTAAACACTCATAAATCTAATATGCTCATACTTGAACAATTGCTCGCAGGACCTGAACATAAGATAGGAAATCAGTATTTGCATACTGTTTCTGGTCTGTTACTGTTGAAATTGTGATCAGGTTTAGAAGCGATAAAAGTTTACAGAGAAAATTATACCCTTGAAACTTATTTTGTAGCACAGATAAAACATAATGAATCACCTAGTGCTGTAATGCAAAATTTTCCACTCCCCCCTTATGTTTTATTCTGATATCTGCAATTCACCAGTTCAAACAAAACAAATAGTTTTTTTATTTACTTTGTGCAACAAAAGTCAAGGCTAGTTTTCATAGGAATATTTAATTTTAATATCGAGATAAGAGTGACCAACCCAGATTCTGACAGACAATTTTATCAGTGCAGTCTAACGTATAAATCTTGTTTCAACGACACTTGCCCTGAATAAAAAGCAGGTATGCTAGCACACACGAGAGATTTCCCAGTCTAATGCATCCCAGATGATTCCAGTCTGGGCATATCTGTGCAATCTGAGACTGGCAACTGTGCCTTGCTCTCTGCTGCTTTTGTTGGAGCCGGTGGCCAGACGAGGTGCTCAGCACCCAGCAAGGCTGAGCCTGCTGGGCTCTGGGATGGTGCAGAATTCTGCTGAAAAGAGAAAGACTCATGAGAACAACTCGATTCTGTGCTTTTTCCACCAGTGGCTAATTTTAGCAAAACTGTCCTTAGCACATGTGTGTGGGAGGGCAGACATTTCCTTCTTTACATGACCTTTGTATAAAACCAAATCCAGAGCAGTGATTTTTCCCTTCCTCTCCTCTTTTCAAATTTCTGGAGACTCACTGTTGGGAAAAAAAACCCCAAAAACCTTATAGAAATCTGTAGTTTGTGTGAAGGAGCAAATTAGCTGAAAGTTTCTTGCTACAACTTGAAATGATACCAAATAATGTCCCAGAGCTGTTTTCCTGCTGTTCTGTTCATGACTTGATTTATGAGTTTACGTGTGCCTAACAGGTAGAACTCTGGGCTGGGACATATATTTTTATTCAGGCTACGAATCCTTGCTGTGCCCTGTTTCTGCTTCTCCTGCTCCCCATGGCAGCAGAAAAATTAGGGCATGTGTGTAAAGGTGCTGTTTTCTTCTTGGGCCCATTGTGCTGGCTGAATGACTCATAAACCAAACATTGATAATATCAGCTGACAGTTATTTAAACCTGAGGTTTCAGGTTAAGGAGTAACAATGAATGCAAATATAGC
Organism: Pomatostomus ruficeps; assembly: GCA_013400735.1. Lineage (NCBI taxonomy): Eukaryota > Metazoa > Chordata > Aves > Passeriformes > Timaliidae > Pomatostomus > Pomatostomus ruficeps. The sequence continues at coordinate 39,420 of VYZT01036250.1, read as the reverse complement.
TGGTGAGAGGCTGTTTGCAGTGCACGCGCTTGTGTGTTAGATCTTGAGAATTTTTAAGAGTTGTTACACAAAGTTCCATAAAGCAAAATTAGAAGATGATACAGGGAGTCCATGTTAAGGTGTCTGTCTTTGTGATGCTGTTGAGGTGTACCTGCTTCTCAGGTACCTCCCAAAAATCTGCAGCTGCTCCCTGAGCTCAAGAGTGAACACCTCTAGTTTACCATGCAAGCACTTGTTAGTAACTGGAGTGCTGGTCGCTTGTGACTGCCTCCTGAAAAAGGAAGCTATAGTATGCTAGTTTAAACAGACATTAGTGTTGTGTAAGAGCCAGTAATAAGTTAAGGGTGCCTGGGAATGTCCCCATTTGGGCCATGCTCTTCTCTGCTCCAACCCCTTAGAGCATTCCATAGAGCTCGCTCATTGCAGAGGCCACTCCAACAGGCAAGCTGCACACACCCACCCGCTTCCACCAGCTGAAGGAGGCAGCTAACGCAGGCATGGGCCATTTGCAGGAGACTTCTCAGATATGGCCACAGGCAGATTTCATAGTCTCATTCTTTCAACACAGCTATATGAACTATGATGCTGTCAGACGTGTTTAAATTTAGAAAATGTGCTTATTCTGTTAGGCAGAAAAATATCTGTTTGCCCCTTGCACAGATTTTTCTCGGTGTGGATGGACAAGTGGCTTGAGGGGTTTTTTTTGTTTGTTGGGGGTTTTTTGAGTTTTTTGGGGTTTTTTTTGGCATCTAATTCTAGTCCACATCTTCTTTCCTCCAGAGAGAAGAGAGTTGCCTTGCTGCTACTGAGTTATCTCTTTCTGGTCTTACTGCTAATAACTGATATAGATGCCTGGGTGAGAAAACTCCTCTTGAGCCCAAGACTGAAGCAGTGAAACACCAGGGAATATACAAAGCCAGCCAGCAGCAGACAGGAACCGTCTCAGTTCTCATCCTTTCCTATAGTGGCAACAGGAAATGGAAGAGCCTCTGGGATACATCCTCGCTTTTCCTTTTCTTACCCTTGGGTCAGTGTATCTTTTTCCAGCAGTTGTTCACTCCTAAAGCCCTTCCTTGCCCCCAGAAATTTAAATATGCATATTTTTTCTAGGGAAACCTAAGAGGCTATAATTTATATTTTACTATATTATATTGTATTAATATAGGCAGCAAGATCTCTTAGCTTAAATGTTGAAATCAGTTTTTTTTCCACAGTTGCTTTGTGGTTTGTGGAGGTTTTTTCCCCCTAGAAAATCTTTACATTAAAAATGTCACTCTGGACAAGAAAAAAACCAGGGAGATTCTGCTTAGACAGTCTGTAGCGATTTTAATGATAGATGAATTACTGCATTCATGTCATCCTCCTGTAGTGACTTTTGACTAATTATTCTTGTTTTGGGTGAAAGGTGGATTTGGGATATTTGTTTGGGGGGGGCGGGGAAATTCTAGTCAAAAGTGTGGGATGACACTGAGAGGAATGATTGGGTCTTCTGCCTATAGACCTTCTCCCAGGTTGTGATTTGTTTGCTTATATCACTTGACAGCACTGATTTAATTGTGTTAGCTATATTGCACTGAATTGTATATTCATTTAGGAACAGAGAGACTTTGATTACATTGACATGTATGACCTTTAGGCTTAGTCTTTACTGGGGTTATTAAATTAAACTGCTTAAAATGCTGGAAACATTTGTAAACAAGGCATATAAACACATTGAAATGTCCTAGAATAATTTAGAAATAGTATAATTAATGTTTGGAGTAGCATACTCTTAGTACATTTACAATTCAGTGTTTGAAACCAAGCTAATTAAGTTCAAAACTGAAACAAGAATTAATTTCAATCACCTAATCTTCCATTATGTGTTCACAGTTCATCAGAGGACTCATGAAAAATTCATAGTTTCCAGGAATAGGAAATTCTTAGAAAAAGCTGAAGTTGAATATTGAAAACTGTCAGACAAAACTTAAACTTTATCAGGTCTTGTTTATACAAGTCTGGTTCAGCTGATTCAGTTACAAAGTGTTCATTCCTGTTGTGTGAGCATGACCCGACTGAGATATGAAACTGTAGTTATTTTTCTGAAACCCCATCCCGGTGTACTTCACAGCTATATCCTTTTATTTCTAGAGTTGTTTTGGACAACAATATAATAGAAACCACACAGCTCTCCACCTCTGGTTGCTAGCTGTAACACAGCAATGTCTGTAAAGGGATGCAGAATCCTGGGTGCAGCTCAGTATCCCGACTTCCTCCATGTTACCTCGCTTATGTCGTGTACTGACTGTGAGTCAGCAGTGCCCTGGCAGCCAGGAGAGCCAAGCGTGTCCTGGGGGCATCAGGCACAGCATGGCCAGCCGGGCAAGGGAGGGGATTGTCCTGCTCTGCTCTGCACTGGGGCGGCCTCACCTCCGCTCCTCCACAAGTGCTGGGGGCAGTTGTGGTCACTGCAGTATAGGAAAGACATGAAACTATTAGGGAGGGTCCAAAGGAGGGATGAGAATGGTGAAAGTCCTTGAGCGGAAGCCGTGGGAGGAGTGGCTGAGGGCACTTGTGCTGTTCTGCCTGGAGAAGAGGAGGCTGAGGAGAGACATCAGTGCAGTTACAACTTCCTCGTGAGGGGAAGAGGAGGGGCGGGGACTGACCTCTGTTCTGTGGTGCCCAGTGACAGGACTCAAGGAAACGACACAAAGTTATGTCAGGGGAGGTTTAGGTTGGATATCAGGAAAAGAATTTTTCACCCAGAGAATGGTTGGGCACTGGAACAGGCTCCCAAGGGGAGTGGTCACAGCACGAAGCCTGACAGAGTTCAAGAAATGTTTGGACAGTACACTCAGGCACATGGTGTGATTCTTGGGGTGTCCTGTGCGGGGCCAGGAATTGGTTTCAATGATCCTGATGGGTTCCTTTGAACTCGGCTTATTCTATTATTCTGTGATTCTATTCACAGTATTTTCAGGTGTTTTTCCAGAACCTGGTCTTACTTGTATTACCTTGCAGAAAATAAAAAGCCACAGCTCTGGAACATAGACAAAATCTTCATGGAAGTTCACTGTACCTTCATTGAATGATGAAATAATTTCTTTTTTTAGAAAGCTTGTAAGGAAAATCCCTTCCCAAGGACTTCATAGAACTTTGTAATCCTCGGTCTGTATAATGACAGAAGGGAAAAATACTTTAATGACCCAAATGTCATCAAAGTTTCTAATCTAAATAAAGATCAGTTCGATGAGGTCTGTTACATGGGATAAGTGATAAGGTGCTCAAGTGCTTTGAACAAGTTAAGTTATGCCTTCTTCCCCCTGCAGCATCAAATAGTTATGGTGTAACCATCGCTTCCTCCTCCAAAGTGTTTTGTTCTGGTTTTGTGCAGTGGGAATTTCATAGGCCATTCTCTCTCAGTGGTGGGAAGGGAATTTTTTGTGAAACTTATGTTTACCTCATAGGAGTCAAAGTTGTGTACAAAATTTCAGTCTGCTTTGCAAGGCAGTGGCAGCAGCTGAAAGTGTAAGTAGTATATTCATACTGGATTGTAGTGATGAGGAGTAAGTGTGTCCAGATAAAAGGATTTCCTTAAACTGGGAACTTATTCACTCCCAAGAATTGTAAAAACATAGTAATAATTTTCTATTCATATACAACCTAGCACTGAAATAGAGGAAAAGAGCAGAAGGAATCAAGATGGAGTGAGAATGTTCGGTGGTTTTGTCTGGTTTGACAGATGCTACATATTCTCATAAGCCTAGTTTCTAAACCAAAGGAAACTTTCGTTAAACAACTGATGATATCTAAATTTTCATTAATCTTGCTCATTAATCCCTATTTCTGTGACTCTGTTGCAGCTACCTTTGCATGCTCCTCTAAAATTTATCTATTGTCTTCTTTTCAAGGGCTCTTTCTAACAGAAATGCCCCGAAGAAGTGAGTCGGTAAAATATTTACCAAAACTTTCCTAAATACCAACCATCTCATGGTGGGTAAATACTGATGTAAATCAGTAGGACTGATGATAACTTACTTTATTTCATTACTTCAAACTTTTTCTTTGTTTTCTATTACTGTTCATTTGGAATCAGATAATAAAACCTTTCTAACAAGCTCATCATGTGAATTTCCTGTGCAATCAGTAATTAATGATGGCGATATCTGAAGCAAAGCTTTCAAATTCTTTAGTATTTTCTAATCATATTTAGCACTAAATTTTTCAATTGGTGTTTCCTGCAAGTAAGATGCTGCAAGTTCTTGCACTTACTACTACATGTTGCAAGTCACACAGAACTTGAATCTGTTCACTAGCAAATAATATTGTCATAATATTGTCACCAGGATTGTTCTTTCTCATTATTCCAAGAACTGTCCCCAGTTTTTGGAAGGGTTGAGTCTTCCTGTGTGACTTCAAACCTCTTAAGTCAGTTTTGGGTCTGTGTGGGTTTTTTTTTTTTTTATTTGTTTGTTTGTTTGTTTTTTGTTTAGTTTGTTTTTTGGGGGTTTTTTGTGAGTTTTTTTTTGTTGAAGACCACTCCTGGAAAGCTTTCTGTTTATTTTCCTGCCTTGGCTAAAACTGGGGTTCAGCTGTTCATATGTATAAATAGGAAAAAATATTTCATTTTGAACACAGCTAAATTCCTTCAAAGACTGCTACTTCTCTGCTAAGCCAGCATATTACAGAAGCAGTAGGCTTTCCCCAGAAGTGGGTAGGACTTCCAAGTTAGTTCTAGGGACAGATATTGTGGTAGTGTGTGACCAGACTCAGAGCATACTCTGGACAGGCTCTGGCCACGTCCAGTGGGAGCTGCTCCTTTTTCTGCTCTGGAGGACGGGGCTGTTGAGAAGAAGGAAAGAGGACACCATCAAAGAGAAAACAGGAGGAGTAGCACATGACAGAACTGAACTTGGCACAGGAACAGAAATGTAAACCAGAAGAATCTCCTGAACACTCTGCCAGTGTTGGTTATGTGGGTGGGAGCTCAGGTGCAGGTGCAGTGTCCATTCTCTACAAGGGACTGACATACAATTGCCCATTATAGTTAAAACAGAAAGGGAAGTGTAACTTGCCCAGATAAGTGCTACAAGGGTTCTGCAAGTGAGGAGTCAGGTGGGCAAAGATGACCAGGATGAAAAATTGATTAGGGACAAATTGGGATACTAGTAAAGCAGACTGTTACACAGAAAATTAATGCCAAGAGTGCAGAATATGACTGCATTATGTTTAGCCGATGTCTACTGGAGTATTTACTCTCCCACGTGCAAGATTTGCCACTAACATAAAATCTGAGAAGAGATTAAAAGATACTGCCAGTAAATGCTCTTTTTAGGAAAGTAAGATCAATACTGATTTATTTATCTCTAATGAAGTGTTGAAAATGTATTTGGTGTGTGAAAGATCTGAGACAAAATAATTAATCCAGCTGTTGAGCCTAAGAGATTAGAATTCTGTTGTTTCTGACTTTTTCTCCCTCCTCAGTGGGCATTTTACAACACTGAGCACCAGGCTTTGGCCAAATCCTATTCATGTTGGTGGGATGATTTCTGTTGCCTTCAGTCAGGTTTCTCTAGGAATGTACCTCATCATATTCTGTCCTAACATTTAATGTTATCTTTTAAGATCAGCTCCAGTAGCATGGCCTGACAAATGGCAGGAATCAAGTCCTTATCCAACAATTTTTAAATATTCAGGTATAAATACTGAATTTTGACCATTGTTTCTATCCTCTCATATCACCTACAGGAATGCCAAGTAACCATATACTATAACTGCAAATGCAGTAGTTTGCTTCTAATGGTTCTTCAAGTCTGTGAAATGATTTATTAAGACAGGATCTGTATCAGAGAGATTACAGTTCAGAAGTACTCTGATTAAAACATTTGGTAGTCCATGTTTGCTTTAAGATATGTTAAGAGACTAAAAGAATGATCTAGAAAAAAAGATAAGTTACTGTAATTAGTAAAATATTTTTCTTCTTAAGTGTTTCTAAGAACTTTTTCTAAATTATACATTTCATCTCTTCAAAGAATTAAGGAATTACATAAACGCCTGCGTATTTTCCCTTGCAGAAAATCCTACAGTACTGTCAAATGAATTCCAAAGAAATCCTTCCTGTTTTTCTGTCTCGTTGTGTATCAAGATGATCGCTAGCATGCTATTGAGATCATCACTTCAACCATATAGTTTATTTTCTGGGTAGCTTACCTCTAAGAGACATGCAATGAAATCAAAACTGTAGCAAAAACTTATAATCTAGATGTAAATTACTGGTCTTTGAAAAATTATTAAAATTGCCCCTAACCTAGTATGTATAATTTTTTCAGGTCTCACAAACCCATCTACATTTAGGTGTCATGAAGGCCACCTAAATTTATAAAGGGCTCTGAGTTATCTCAAGGTATTTACAAGAGTGTACCTAAACTTGTGTTGCCTAGATTCAATACAACAAACTTTGGAGCATGTGGTCACACTTTAAAAGACTTCTGCAGTTCATCAAGAAGCCAAGGCTATAACCATGTGTCCTCAGGTGACTGGTTAGGTAATATTTGTACACCTCTACAGAAAAATAATAGGTTTGTATAGAGAAGTGTGTAAATATTAGGTGTTATGGTTATTATTTATCTTTTTGCAAGTGACATAATCTGTTTAATTGTTGAACATATTTATCGGTCACTAAATCTATACTTCCATGGTCCCCTCTTCTGCAGTGTCTGAGGACCTTATATTTCCTGCAAAGGAAGAGCTCTGTAACTGTCCCCATTTAATGGAAAGGACTTGGATGCTGCACTAAGACTTACCTCTGCCCCCCTCATGAGCAGGTGTGTTGACCTTTGCTATGCAGTGCTGTGCTGTGGCCTGCAGGAAGGGTTCCTGCAGCCATCCCAGGGTCCCCATACTGCGCCCCTATGTAGCACAGCTAGGTGGTACACAAACTGCATGGGGGCATGGATTTTCTAAGGGGAAGCTTCTGTGGGGAAGCTTTGGCCCATCCATCTTCTCTCCTAAGGTGCGCAATACAGTAAATCCAGAACTAATCTGGGCATCTACCACACCTGGGGAAGAGTCTGCCATGTCAAGCAAGACACAAAATGGGGTTTTGTTCAGGCTTGCAGCAAGGTTGGGACAGCTCAGGGCTTTGCAGGCTGGCTGCCCCTGCTGGCTGAGAGAGGTGGGGGTGTTTGCTGGCCAGCATTCCTCCTCCCCGGCTGCTGGTGGCTCCAGGAATTGGCACTCCTGCCAGTGCCCCACACACCCTCGTGTTGCCCTGGGCTGGCTTCCCTGGAAGGCAACAATGGGCTGTGTGCAGCCATTGGGCCTGCCCTCTGAAATGAGGCATTTCTCCTCCATCTCAACAGACCTTGGTTTAATTTGGATGCTGAGTGTTTACAGAATATACCCTCTACTTAGTAATGCTTCTGTGACAGCTGTTTTGTCCAGTTATCATCGTGATGTAAATGTTTTTAACCAAAGAGCCTTGGATACATACTAAAATGGTACACTTTCTCATGTGTTTGCCAATTTGTGCTTTATTGGCCTAGGAATCTAGCTGAATTCATAATGTATATTTTTTTCTCTCTAATTCTGTTTCAGGGTATGTTTAATCCACTACTTTTCATCCAGCTTTTTCATTCTCTTCTCTGTAATAAATTACTAAACTGAAAGAAATGGAACTCAGATCCTGTAGCTTAAATTCGCGGAGCTTTTGTTTTGGGGTTGAACAGTGAATCTGAGAAAGCTTGTTTTTCATTTGTCCTGAAACCTTGCCCCTCCTGCCTCCTTCTTTTCATGCCAATAAAAGGTAACCAGAGACAGCTGGGGGCTCTCTTTCTGCCTCCCTTGAATGGGAGTGTCTTCTGAATGCCTCTTTCATGTACCTGCACAAACCCTGCTCTGCTAAACCGCTACGGCTGAGGTTCTCAAAGGTTGAATAGGTTTTCATTGCCTGCATTTCTGGTCTGAAGCAGACTGAGAGAAATGAGTGTTAAGTAAACACAGTGGCAGCCCTGCCAGCGTCAGCATTCCAGCCTGCAGTGTTGCTCCGGACTGGGACACTGCTGGCACAGACTTCTGCACATCCAGCTGTCAGGGGGTTGTTTTACTTGCTAGCAGTTGAAAAGAAGAAGGATGCAATGCAAAGCAAAGAGTCGCGAGTCTAGTTTTTATGAAGCTGTTTATTTTTTCTGTAACAAGTGTTTGGTGCCTTATGGATATTGAATGGGAATTTAATACAGTGATAAAGTAAAATTGTAAACTTACCAAGTCTGTTTTCAGTTGCCTTTGTTCTGCACCTCTAAGCATCTGCAGAAAGCATGTTCAACAGCACTCAGACACTTCTGTGAATTTATATATGATCTTTTTTTACACCTTCTGCGGAGAAACAATCACCTTGCTGCAGCTGATTGAAGTTAATAGAAAATGAAGGTATCTGTCTGTCTTTCCATACTAGGCCTTTTGTGTGTGAAGTCAGTGCTCACAGGCTCTTAAGTGAAAGCAGACGTTTATTTTCAGTTTTATGTGATGAGCGTTTTACGAATCCTATGTTGCAGTTCAAAGATCAAGATTTAGGAAACACTGATAACAGAGGGGTGTGTATCTGGTGATTTTAGTAGTCAGGGCAAATTTCAAACACCCTAACATCCAGCTAAAAGTGGAATTTACACATGGAAGGATTGTACATTCATAACTTACTAATAACAATGTCAGGGTATTGTCTGTTGTTGCAGGCAAAAAACCTGCACTGCATGAATCAGGGCTTTGTTTGCACAAACACCTAGGCATTGTGTAGGCAGGAAAATTTTCCCTCTTCTACCAAAATAACCTTATTCCTTTACCACACATAGGCACTCATATCAATTCAAGACCTTCCCAAGTAAAGACAGTTTTATTCAGGAGTGGGAATGTGTGCTTAAGTAGTTATCTTGCAGTAAATGTAGTATGGTTTATGCAGATCCTTCCACCTTACTTTCTTCCAGTTGCTGCTCCGTGACCTAGAGAGGTTTCTCCTGTCCCAGCTGCTTGCTCAAGGTCTTTTGCTGGGCGATGCCATTCCCATAGCTCTGTCATGTAGCTGAGGTACTGCCCTTCCTGTTTCTCTTCCCCTGAGCTGGTGACTGTAGCTGCAACGAGGGCATCTTGAGACATGCCCTAGGATTATCTAGTTAGGGTACCTAACATGGTTGGCCAGAGTAGTGCAGTGATGAGGTTAGTGTGGACTTCTCAGCCTAATGTGTGTTATATTAGGAAGAAAATGACAAGTTAAAAGCACTGTCAGTGTAGATGTAACTGTAAAAGTATTAATGTAGTGCATATATTGCTCTGCGGCAGTCCTCTGTCACCCATGACCTGTGGCAGACACAATGGGCAGGCGCTGCAGAGATGTCCTGCAGTGGCTTGAGCAGAGAGGCAGCAGACATGAGGCAAACAGCCCCCCAAACCCAGCCAGGCATCTCCGTCATGCCCGGCAGCACCACGACTTCTGTGACTCAGAGTTCAGCCACACATCAGCGCGATTCTGGATGCTCAGAAACGTAAGCTAGAGTAGACTAACTCGCCCTAATAATTTTCAGCATGAGTTCTCAGAGCATCTGAAGTAATGCTTACAAAAATGTGTGTGTAGAGCTGCTAGTCTTCAACTGCTGGTCCCAGAGAAAAATTCACATGCACGCTTCAGAATGACTGCTGATGAAGAATGCAACAGCTTCTTGGAAATCGAATGTAAAATATCTTTAGAGGGGCAGCTTCTCTCTGTACTCAGAATCAGGCCTAATACACCTTAGATTGAAGGTAATGGCAGCTATAACTTCTTGAAAATGAAGACCCTTTTCCTCTTTCCCCTTTTTTCTTCTTGCAATTATATGTTACCATTTCATTAGGATGTCTTTTTTTTTTTCTTCTGATAGATGGTGTAGTGTTATTTGATTTGATTAGTCATTATTTTTAGTTTTGTATGTAGCTGTTTGTCAGTTTATTGAAATGAACTGCCATCCAGGCACCCTGATCAAAGCAAAAAGCATGAAATCCCACGTGTCGCACTTTTGAGAGCAACAACAATGAAGCTAACCTTTCACCCTTGACTTTCTTTTAACCCTAATTTTGAAAGACAGTAGCAAACAATTCAACTAACTTCTTCAGTAAAAGAAAATTCAAACTAGCTCGATTGTAATGCAGTGTTCTTTTCAAGTGAATGGAAGGTCTCAGAGTAATGCATACAAATATAGAGGCTGGGTAAGTTCATTACTTTGGAGTTTCTGGTGCAGTAATAGCAGTGAAATGGTTAAAAGGCTGACTTTAAAGTGGTCACAATTAGGCTTCAAAGTTAACACCCCACTCCACTGAGATGAATGGGAGCAGTTGACATTTCTTAGTGCTATTGTTTCAGTCTGGCTTGCTATAGCTTCTAAAATAAGACAACAGTACATCTGTTTACATTCTGCTTCCTCAAACCCAGATGGGCTAGAAACTTCATTGTTTTTTAAGTGGAAGCTTGGATTTTGGAGAATACAGTAATATCCGCAGGGTATCTGTAGGAAGAAGAGCAGAAAGCTGCCTTAATCACAGACATCTCTCCCTTCTCTGTAAACTTCTATTGTCCCAGGACAAATCTGTAAACCACTGAGGGAAAAATAAAGTAATACATACTTGAAGTACTTTTTACTTACAACATGACATGCACACAATAACTTCTCATCAAGTCCTTAGCGTGCAAATTTTCATAAACAGATGCCGTATTTTGAACATTTTTCTCTTTTAATAGTTTGTAGAAGGTAAAGGTTCTGCTTTTACTGAATGTAGTAGCTTCTCTTAAACGTCTCCTAACAGAAAATACTTCTGTCTCTAGAGAAGCCAAAGTTTCACCCAGGAGAGTTTGAGACCAGGTGTTACTTTGTGTTCACACGGGTGAAATCCTTTCATTTACTTCTGAGAGTGGTACAAGAACAAGAAAGATTTTTGAGAGGAGTATCTTGCGTTTTTCTGATACTTTCATATGGGCAGCTACATTAGCTGGAGTAAGATCTTAGGAGCTGGAATGGTTTAATAAAGGTGCAAGCAGGGCCAGAATTTGGAGCAGATGGTCTCTATTACCCCATGCCTCAGTTCGTGTAGGGAGTACGCAGTGTCCTCTCTGACTTCTGTTGAGGGGTCTGTACAGTGGCAAACTGCCCTCAGTAGCAGCCAGAACCCTATGAGAGCTTCTCTGATAAAAGCGACCCATTAGATATGCTTAGGCTGTAGATTGAAACCAGCTGTGAATCTGTCGGAAAGATTTTCCTCATTGTGCTTTCATCAGGGTGGAAAGTTTGTGGCTTGTTTTGCATATATATGTATTTTGGGCTTCATTGCTCTGACTTTGCAAGTCCTAGAGCCTGCCAGTGATAAGAGCTCTCATGCATACAGGCTCCTTTTGTATCCTGGCACTCAGAGACCCTGCCTTTCTTTTGCCCATGGACAACACAGCTTGTGCTTTGGAAGTGCCATTGTGGGCTCTCCCAAATGGTGTCTCCCAGATTTCAACCCTGGGTGAATTGGATGGTAAAGGCAGGCGTGCAATCTGTGGTTTGGGCTCATGAAACTTGTTTCCTGCCCAACTTCAAGCTGCATTTTCATCTGAGTATAAAACACAGTGGCCCTGAGCCTCGACAGGCCTCCAGCTTGTCTGAGACGATTGTGGACATTTCAAGAGCGTAAACTGTTTCCTCTCTTGTTCTTCTCCTCAGTTCCTGTGTTATGTGGAAGCGTGCAGCAATCTGGTCTGGATGAAGAAAATACCTGATAAAACCCAAGAGAAATATTTGCTTCAAAAGTTTCTCTCATGAGATTGTTTTATCTATTAAAAATGCTTAAAAAATAAAATAATGTTAAATCATGCTGGAAAAATCAATTCCAACATGATAAAACTCCTACAGTGTGAAGCAAGAAGCACTCAATTCAACTGCAAGGGAAAGGGCATGTTATTTAATCAAACAGAGGGTTAGAGAACAGCATCAAATATGCATTTGTTATATTTGTTTCCATTTTTTTCTAGTCCATTTCTGACTGTGGATTTCCTCGGTATTACATAGACTTGAGTTACATCTTGTGCATCTTGTGGAATAAAATAAGTATCCTAATAGACCTTTCAAATATAGTTAAAATTATTTCAGTAAGGCTACAGTAGGTCAGTGGCAGAGCTTGGAAAAGGAGTTAGGGGATTTTCTGCCCAGTTCTGTATATTTTAATTAGCAAACTGGCCCTCCTTCCTGTATTACAATGGCATTATGATACCTAAATATTCAGAAGCCTAAGCTTTGTATGCTAACCCTAACACAGAGAGTTTCCTGAACAGACATTAAGAAATTATGGCTATAGGTTCTTTACCAATTGTGCCCTAACCTGCTTTTTGCGTCATATTCAAGGGTGATTTTGACAACAGAATTACCTTTTAGGGAATATAAAATAACAGGGATTGAAAGGGACAGATCTGGACAGGGCAGGAATTTGCCAGCAGGATGACGTTCTAAAGCAACTTCTGAAAAATGAACGTGTTATGAAAGGAAAAGAAATTAATTTTTTTAGCATTGTGCTCTTTTATTTTTCTTTTAGAAAAGAAAATGAAGCCTTCCATTATAAAACTATTTAGTTTTGAGTAAATTATGCATTTCCCTTTTGTGGTGTATTTCCTTTAGTCAATTCATATTTTGCATGTCTATTGCTCCCAGTCTCTTTGCTGGTCTGAGCTTGCCAACTGGTATTTGCCACTAAGCATCAGAATCATAGTTTTCTTTGAGCAGCTTGGTACATTATGGCTGTCATTGTCCCATAGAAGAGGATGAAGGATGCGGACGGTCACTCCTGTGAGTCTCATGAAAAATGCAATAGGAAAAGAGTCCAGCAAATTGAAACAATATTTTTCAATTCATGAATACTAAAAATTGGAATGTCTTCCTAAAATAACCCTGAAGTTTTTTTTCTTATTGAAAATTCTTTAAAAAAACCCCAACAAAACAAAACAGTTGATATTTACTTAATCATCCCAAGTTAGGAAAAAAATGTTGAATAAAAACGTATTTTATAGGATTAACTTTCCATTTTTTTTCCAGCTCTAATTATGATAAGGTTGTACAAGGATTAATTTTATTCTTTCTTTGTCTCATCCTTTTTCCATTCTAGACAATGAAAATAGTTTAATCTAACAGTTTTTACATTGTGGTCTGTGCATCAGAGCCTGCTTATAAAACTTTTTCTTTCAGTTGTTTTATTGTTCAAGAACTGATGCTTCCTGTCACTTCAGGCCATGCATTTTGCTTTTGTGAATGAGTATGCTTAGACAAAAGCATACTATACTAATCAAGTATATACGTTTTGTACAGCTTTATGTTCTCATTAAATAAAAAATGATACCAAAATAAAAGAGGTAACAATGACTCTGTAAGGCTGAGCCAACAGGAAATAGAAAATTCAGCAGTGAATATGAGAAATCTGGGATTCCTTCACTTCAGGTATCCAGTAAGAAAGAGGAAAGAGCACAGGTAAAACATGACATGGAGTATTGCTCTTACTGCACATGTTTTAAACTTGATGGTATAAGAACTCTGTTTTGGGTTGCTTTTCAAGGAAGAGAAAACTAATGATGCTTTGGTTGATGGCAGGGACTAACAGACCAAGTAGCATCAACTACAATTTAAATAGATAAGTGAGAGCTACATGATCTTAGTTGCTGCATCATACTGTTTTTTATTTCCATATTGCCTTTTGCAGTTTTATTGTTTTAGTGCTTCATATTTGTGTAGTTTGAAGGTTGTTGTGTACGTGACTAGATTCACTCCCAACTGGGATATAGGCCAAGATATTCAAAGTGATTGTTTATTTTGAGCACCTCCATTTTTCAAGGGTCCAAACCAGAGAAGTTTTGGAGTAGGGTGCCCTGAAAGGGAAACTCAGTTTTTTGTGTGGTTCGTCAACATGACATGGAAAGACAAAAGAAGAAAAAATGGGTGCAATCAAAATCCTTGTTCACTTTTCATTGTCTCAGTGTCTGATCTTTGGTTTTCTGAATGGAGGTGACAAGATTTGGGTACTGCTGTGCTAAAAACTGGAATGTGTACCTGGCCATGGTCCAGGCTGACAGAAGTAAAGCTGAGCAGTGACATCACCCTGTCTCTCCATTTCTCTTCCCTAATCTCCTAATTGCCCTAGAGCTTTACCTAAGATTTAGATGTGGTCTTCTGGTAAGAGGGTGGTGAGATCAGTGCTGACTGTACTATATATGGAATAGGTGTAACGGCTATGGTATATATATTACAAAGCATAAATAACCTATGTATTCCATTTCTCTGCCTGTTGTGTGGGTGAATCTACCCAAAGCAGGGGTAGCAAGAGGACATGCCTTCTAAAAAGATAGCAGGAACATGGGTACTGTTAGGAGACTTGGCTTAGAATTAACTTTCCCCTCAAATTCTTTCTTGCTAATACAGAGAAGTACAGTTTGTGTTGCTGAAGAAACTACATTTACGAGAAATTCATGAGTTGAACAAAAAAAAAAAAAAAAGCCTGGAAGCATTTCATTAGGTTCTAGATTTTTGATTGCCTATTTTTAGGGCAAGCTCCTTTAAAAATGCACTTTGGATTTAAGGGGAAAAAAAAGCAGCATAAGCTGTGAAGTCTTAATTGTTAGAAGTGCAACAATAGCTTAAAAATAGACTGTAAAGCCTGGTCTGACAGCTGGAGGAAGGGATACTTTATTAATAGTTGTAAGGAATGGGTGGATAGGGCCTGAAAAAGGCAGTGGGGGATATAAAAAGAAGCCTTGTAACATGAAACCATTGCCAAAACCCCTTACTGAACAATTTATGAAAGAGCCTGTGTCGCATAAGCATCAAGTTAATACACAGTGAAGAGGATAAAGAGCCTCTGACTAATTTGCCTCACTGAAAGTGAAGGTGCACTGATGCTGCAGCCCAGCTCTGCTGTGGCAGGTCGTTTAATGGGCTGGAGATGGGCACACAGAGCTCACTGGCCAACAGCCTCTGCTTTCATGACTCAAAGTTTCTGTCTGGCAAGCCACAGATGGCTGGAGAGGACACTTGCTGTATAGTCATTCCACTTCAGTATTTTACAATCTGATAAGTCCCCTAAATATTCTTGCAACTGATAGCCAAATTGCTCTGCTAATATGACCTGAGACATATAATTCCAAACACTCATTTCCTGTGGGACATGACAGGGAAGATCCCTCTCTACAGAGATTTCATGTAGCTACAATCTCTCAAAATTAAATCCCCAATTAAAGCACAACTGCATGTTCTCTGTGGCCAGGAGCTGACTGCATAGGAGATAACAGGAATGCAAAATTCCTCTTGTTGCTCCAGCCTCAGCTGCAGGATTTCTCTGCTTCCAGACTGCCTGGGTATCCAACAAAGCAGTGTCCAATATTAGACTATGACTGTCTGTTTATGACAGATCCAGATCACTGAAATTTTCTAGTTATTTAAAAAAAGAAGTCCTTAGGCAAATGTCAATAACCTCAGAAGCTGGGAAAGCCTTGGAAGCAGAAGGGCTACAGTGGTAGGGAAGTTTTGATCTCATTTAAAATCATGTATCCATAAAATTGCTTTACTGCAGACTCCCTGTCTCATGCTGTGGCTGACTCTGTATGGGATCTGACATTCTTCTTCGCTCTTTAATAACAAGACCTCAGGAGGGCGGGGAGAGAGGAAATACAAACAGAAATGCCAGCCTGAATTTTAGCATCGTACAGATTTAACCCAAGTTGCCTGTGCCAATCCTAATTCCTCCTTTCAAGTTTGTCCTTTCTGTGTGGGTCAATGGCAACTCAATTCCTGATACATCAAATCCAGAAACTTGCTGAGACTGTCAGTATCTCTGGCAGCATCACATGGTGCAGATGACACTTACTATGTCTGTGGTACATGGCAAACATAGCCTCAGGATCAGAATTTTCTGTGGACGTGGTATCATCATGGCTTCCCTTCTCTGCTTCTCCCCTCAGCTGCAAGTGTGTTGCACTGATATGGAAGTGTTATTTCTCTTCACTTTAGTTTTAACCACATAGGTTTGTTTGCTGTTTTGCTTTCCCTCGAAGATTGTTTTCCTTTTTCACCAGCCAGCTTCACAGTGTTGATGGAAATTTCTGCTCCTGATACTCTACATCAGATGTCCTTTCTAAAGCATTTATTTCCATTCTGTATATTGTACAAAGCAGGTTTCACCCTTAAGAACTGTTGTTTGTTTGCGAGGGGAATTGGCAAGGTAGGTATTTTCTTACATCTTTTCCTTCACAACTCTTTTTCTTCACCTTCTTGCCTTCTCTGGGTCACACCAGTAGTGGGAACAGCAGAGCTGCCAGATGAGTTGGCAGATGAGCTGTTGTATTGTGTTTCAGCCTTCCTTTGGGTGGTATAAGCAATTTGCTAGTTAGAAGACCAGCCCTGCATTCATGAGATATTTCTGTGGTTATAGGTGAAGTAAAAATGCAAAGGTAGATGTTGCTTGTGGCACTGATGAGGAGAATTGGTGTTGCTAAGATGAGAGAGGAATTATATTTCCATGAGAAGTTTAGGATTTTTTTCTGCTGGATTCTTTCCTTTTCTGTACAAGAGAAATGTTTAACGGCCTACTCATTCAAATGCTGTGTAGGAAGTTGTCCAGCCTAATTGCAAAGGAGAGTAAATACATCTGCAGCCATTGATAACTTCCAGGGTGAGAATCCATTACGGTAGACTTTGTAGAATGTGATCAGGAGGAAAGGCAGAGACAAATTCTCTTTGATGTAACCATGGGTAAGAGATATACCCACAGTTTTCTTATCACAGCCATGCTGGTATGTGACAGAAGGAGGGAGAATACCCCTCCTCATCCTGTGCCAAGGGGTGTATACTTATTATTTCTGTTGGCACAGCCTGAAGTCTGGTTGGATTGGCACCCTCTTTTTGCTCAGGTATGCTCTTGGTGATCATACATCCTACCCATGAATGCTAAATCATGGTTCAATTCCATGTGTCAGCTACTTCATACTGAAATGTTCATCAGAATTTTCAGTTTGGTCCCAGGGAGGCCTTCCTTACAGTTTTCTAAAGGACGAAAAGTTGATGTTAGAAATGTTGCTAACCATGCCTCTGATCCACAGAAAATATCAGTTACATTAAAGGACATAATTTAACTACCTTTGTTCTTTTTACTCCGTTTAGGTTTCAAGTGTGTTGAGTGTCCTAGCTATAAGAGAACATGTTATTGCACTTGTACATTATTGCTGTTATAATCCAGGAGAAACCCATCCTTTCAGGACCCTATTTAGCAGACTAGAAAAATTTAAAATATAAAGCATCGCATGAGGCTGAATCTGCAGTGCATCTGTAGGGAGACTTCTTGCTGCTGTAGGAGAGGCATGGTAGTGGTGTGCTTTGTGAAACAGCAGGACCACTGCTTCCAGTGACTGAGGCACATTCCCAGTATGCAGGACCCCACACCCTGATTTTTTTGAGGTAGGAAACTCTTAAAATAAAGTTATCTCCCTGTCTTTCCTTTGTTGGCCTTTTTACTACTTTTAGACATCAGTTGCCTTTGTGAGTCTTCTTTATGGTTATATTTGCTAAAAAATGCAACTAGTTTGGATTCCCCACCTAAATAACTTGATTGAGAACCTACAGTACTTGCTGTTCTCCCTCTTCTTCAAAGCTAGACTACAATTAATGGAAACTTGCAAGTGGTTTGTTTAATGCATATTTTTCTTTGAGATTTTTTTCTCTTCTCTCTCATAATTGCAACCTGTGCAGCTTCCTTGTACTATCTTTCTTTAAACATTATGCAGAATAAAATATAATTTTGCTCCTTACTTAGACTTTGAACCCTTTGAAATGAAATCAAGTGAGTTTCCCTGTACTTAGTTGGTTAGAATCTTAAGAGTTTCTACTGTTTTGCTGTGTAGGAAGTGCCATAGCTGATTAAAAAAGATTTGATCTTTTGTCTAATCCTCTAGATCAGCAGGTTAACTTGTGATTTTTAATCTACAGCAGTATCGTAAAGTTGTCAGGTATCACTGCACGCTTTCATAGGAAAAAAAAATGTAATCACACCTGATTTAGCTAAGGTTTGTAAATCCTAGTGATTAATGCAGAATATATCTGAAGTGAGTCTATGAGTGCAGTTAGGCTATTGAATTTCCTCAATTCTACATAAGCAGAGAAGATAGAAAAATACAAAGTACCAATAATTTAATCACTGCCTCTAAACCCAGGACTAAGTATCATAAGTGCATATATAAATAGATATGTGTATATGCAATTCTGTAGATGTTCTCCATCAGTTTTGACCTCATAAGTTACTAATATGAATGTCCTATACTACATATATATACATGTGATAAACATATGATAAAAATTAGACATAGGCAAAAATGCCTTGCAGAATTTGTGGTCTGAATGACAAGATTTACCCCATATGAATGCCTACAGTGTGGTAACTTAAGTTCTTTCCTCATCAGATAGATTAAGTTCATTCATGTCCTAATAAGTGGTAGCTGCTCTAGGAAGCCCTCTAAGCTTTCTATAACCAGACATGCCACTAGTAATCTTTCCAAAATGTGATGTCAATGGAGCTGCAGCTGGTTAAAGGGCTATGCAGGGAAAAAAGTGATATTAGTGGCTAATAAAGGCTAATTCTTTTGCAAGCAAAATTAGATCGCCTCACTAGCTTGTTATGACTTGAAGTGTCTGGCTGTTGAACTATGCATCTGGCTCATTTGTTGCTCTCAAAGAGATCCCACTCTGACTGACAGCTGTACTGGACTGGAAAAAAGTAGCCCAAATGAGTGAGAACAAGAGGACTTCAGTTTGTGTGACTTTAGGACAGCAGCAATCCATGCAAACAACCTTTACAAGAAAAAGAGATGAACCCAACAAGGAATGTGTGTGATACAGGCCCTGGCTCTGGGCACTAATTTTCCTTGACTAACTGGCTGCCACTGCAGGACTTTATTGCTCACAGATGCTGTAATCGATTCACATTATATGCAACTACCTAAAAGACACAACTGTCCAGTAACTGGTTGCAGCAACCCTAAATAATCACTAGAAACTTAGCTTCCAGTACATCCCAGATGTTGTGATGCTCTAAAATGAACAAAACAGCACCAGAATAGCCTAAGCTCTGTAGATGTGTATTTATTTTTACTTACTGGTGTTTTAGGGTAAATGCCACATCAGAGTGTTTTTATTACAAAGTTCCTGTTCCTGCTCAATGCAGCTGTACCTATTCTAAACTCCTTCATCAAAGGCAACCATTTCCTTTTTTCTTAATCTCAGATCAGTTTACTGAGAGCAGTTGTCCCTGACTTCCTTAAGCTTTCCCTGCAGAAAAGTTTTCTTAGAATCTTCCCTAGGTCCATTCTTTCCTTCGCACATACTTAGAAATGTGTGAAATGTGTATAAACATGGACACACACATGTACCCATGCATATTTTAATCAGTTTCTGCTTCGGTCCTACAGCCTTGTGCATGGTCAGACTGGGAAAGGACTCATGGAAAAGGTTGCTGCCAAAGAGCAGTGAAACCCTTGCTTCCTCGTGTACTTCCAAATTATTTTAATGCCTTCTTTATTTATGAGATGTTTCAAATTTCTGAACTCTCTGATAACATTATGCAGACAAATGTACACTGAGGTAAAGACTGGTTGTTTTTTTCCCTGTGGTGTTGTTTTTGCAGGTGATTTGACACTCAGTGTTAATACAGGTCATCCAGAGTGACAGGTTGGTGATGTTGCCTTTTGTGCAATTAAACCCCTGAATGTTGTTCCTGGATTGAGAGTTTATAGACACCACATGGAAATATTGGTTTATGCTGTTAAGTAAATTTTGGGTCCCAAACTTTTATTCATTATGAAACAGTATTTGAGTTAAAAGAAGACCTTGGACTAACGAATGAGTTTACCTTCAGTAGCACACCTGTGACATTGCTTTCTTTGCACCTGTGAAGTGCTGGCTCCAGTATTTTGGTGACACTGGAAAGGGAAACCTCTCAAGAGAAGACCCATAGGTCCAACTCATCATGGCAAAAATGACAAAACAGAACTTATATAGAAATTGAGGCCTTCAAATTGGACTTTTCCTTCTGTATTAATTTGTTCCTTGTGAAATTTTTTTTGATTAGCCGTAGTTGGGTACAGCTTGGATGCCCAGCTTTGTGGGAGGCTGAGAGATGGTGAGAGGCAGTAATATAAATAATCTTATGCTTACTGAGGATCTCAGGAAATCATGCAAGAGAAAACTCCCAGTATTTTCTTATCACACCAAATGGGATTTTTCTCACACGTAAAGAAAAAGAAGAAAGTAAAGGCTCTTTGATCCAGATATGAAGATATACTCAAGAATTTTGTAAAGCATAGTCTAACTTACGTTGTTTAGTGGATGATGACTTTTTACATAAAGATAATAAGAAATTATAGAAAAGAGATCTTGTAACAACTGGGATGTTAGAGAGGAGAATTGGAGCTAACATTGGACCCAGAGCAAAACTACCCAGTCAGGGGATGCAGTTGAGGAGGTAAGTTGCTTGCCATGGTACAAGAGAGATTGGTGCTGAAGTGTCCCCCTCTGCTTAGATGCCACCACAGCTAGAATATGTCAGGAATGTGTCAATGCTGCAGACCATGCTCAGGCTGCAGGAGACAGTCACTCCTCTGAATCTTAAGTATAGGAGTAATAGTACCATGTATTACCTGCAAAAGACCCATAGAAAATTTCTAAAGATATCTTGACTGAAAGGTCAGAATTGTCTGTTTCTTGATGAATCAGATAGTTTCTCTGTAAGGAAGCAAAGAAGTACTGAAATAATGTAGGACGTGACATCTTCCTGCCATTAGCAGTGTTCTTTTTGTCAATTTGGGTCCTCTAGTAGAATAATGCTTGAGTCCAGTATGAGCAGTGGTAGATTGGGATGCTTTTCATCCTTTACACATTATGGTCACTGTGGCTAGAGTTGTTACCTGTCCCTCTCCTTTGCCTGCTGAGGAAATTCAGCTCTATATGAATATTCTTGATTGTGTTCTGCTGTTATCACTCTACCTCCATGGTTTCAGTTCTTCTTGGTACCCCTCTTATAAAAAGTAAAACTGCTGCTCAAACTTTGGTTTTGCTTCTTCAATCTGCCTCATTTCTTCTGCTGTAACTCCACATCTGTACTTTTTGTTTATGCTTTTCTGTCTTTAAGCCTATGAAGCTGGTTTTGTACAAAAACACCATGCCACAGCAACAGCCAGCAGTGGTGCAGCTGCCCCAGTGCTAAGCTGATAACACAGACAGAGCTGAAGCATTTCTACTTTTGTGCTTTGAACTTCTTCTCAGAGCTGGTTTCCTGATTTGTCTCATTAGCAATGATTCGCTTTGTACTCTGACTGCAATTGCTCGGTTGGTAAGAGAGCAATTACATCTCCATTTTTCCCTAGCTTAAGCAAAGCAGCACTAATGGCCACCTCTCCCTGGTCTTTCCTTGGCAAACTTCCCAGAAAGATGTGTACTTAATTATAATTTGCTCTCTGTGGTCAGCAGCAATATCTCATCTTTTAGTATCTCAACAGTACCACTGTATTTAACTGTGTGTGTGTCTAAGGCCTCACCTGATCTCATACAGAGTAACCCTGTATTTAATTAGGTTGAATATATGCAGTAGAGATGATCACATTTATTGTATACACAATTAATTCCTCTGTCATTTTCTACTTCATCTGCTTTTCATGACTTAAAAGCAAACAAACAAACAAAAAACAACCCATCACTTCCTTTTGGAAAAATAATATCATTTTCTGGGGAAGGCTTTGTCTGCGCATCCGGTGTATCTTACTAAAGCCGGTTTTGAATTTTATGCAGACAAACAATTATCTGTTAAAACACTTCAAAAGAAGCCATGAAATGGCCAGGCTATAAATCCAGGAATGGCACAAGAGTGAGAATATGAGACCCATGAGATGTGTAATATGAGTCTTTTAGTCCAACCTCCCCTATTTCCATCCTGGTGCTAAATATACTGCTGACGTTCCTTGCAAGAAAAGAAACATGCTGGGCTTGGACATTGGTGTTTTTGACAGAGGAACAGGCACCCTTAGTTTAGGCTTAGTTTCACTTCTGTAAATTTCCTCAATAATACATGAAAAGGAAATGTCAAATTCTTGTAATTGTATTTGTGACTTTGGTGGTGAAGTTTGGCAAATATCAGATCATCTTAGTAAAAAATTGAATTTTAAATCTAACACTTCTATTAAAAAATATTTTTAATATAAATAAAACTGACAGCTTTCATTCTAGGTACATATCATGCTCTCCAGGAACTCCTGTCCTGGCTTAAGAAAAGTTCATCTGAAGTGAATTAACTGTTTTAAAGTAAGAAGGTTTCTCCAAAATGTCTAACTTGCCTGCAGCATTTGCATCAGCTAAGTCAGCAATACTTTGCTAGCCAGTGTTGTATTATATTTTATGGAGGAGACAGATAACCAACCCTGTGTGTCCTGGAATGAGCCTTTCCCTACTGTTGGTCAAGTGTAGCT
The DNA here is from genome assembly GCA_013400735.1 of Pomatostomus ruficeps. NCBI lineage: Eukaryota > Metazoa > Chordata > Aves > Passeriformes > Timaliidae > Pomatostomus > Pomatostomus ruficeps. The sequence goes on along the minus strand of VYZT01036250.1, from coordinate 16,907 downwards.
TGTTTTTTCATATCTATGACCTCATGGGAAGCAAGGAAAAGTGTTATTGTTGAAATAAGCCAAAGAAAAAGAATCAGGTTGAAATTCAATTAAAAACTCGAGTATTTTTGTGTGTGTAAAAAGAGGATGTTCATATTGAAATATTATTATCCAGCTTTTCCAGATTTCATGTCTTTCACCTATCCCTATCTTTCCCATCCAGTTTTATAGTCATGCTTGGTTATCCCCAAACAGGATTTTTGGAGAAGTGTGTGATTTGCCACTTTGAACAGAAAACCCATCCAGTTTTGTATATGGCACCTCATAAGGAGTTTGCAGCAGCTTCTGAACTATTCTGTGTTAATGACAGGATTTCTGGTTTTGAACTTTTATATGTAGCTCTGCTTTGTTTTGTAATACCTAACTATGGAAGGCTCCTGATAAAAACATTGATTTAGCTTTGCAGCAATCTTATCAAGATCTCTTTCAGAATCTCTTTCTGTTGTCATTCAATAAATTGTTCAAGTCTCTTTTTAAGGCTTTTTTCTCAATGTTCTAGTTAATTTGTTGTTAAAAGAAGTGTTTAATGAGTTTTAAAATATTAAATATTGGAAGTAATTTGCTTATGAAGTGAGATAAGTTTTGTTGATGTGATTTATTTAAACATGTTTTGTATAAACAGTAAGTTTTATTAAATAATTATGAATGTCTCACAGACGAGTAATGCGTTTTATACTTTTTTAAACAAGAATTAACATGCTGCCCCAATGCATGTGGATTCCTAATATCTGAATCTGATGCACATCCTGGGGGTAAGGACTGGCATGTGCCACATGTCAGACATGGTGGGTCTTGGCTCTGGTGTGGCAGCACCCACATCAGACTGAGCATTGCTGTACCCCTTTCCCTCCAAGGGCACAGCCTCAAGTGGAAGGACCACAGCATCAGCTTTTCAGGGAAGCATCCTTCTCCCTGGCCTCTATGGGGGACACTTGCCCCTGTTCAGGACCCCACCATGAGGCTGTCACCCCTGAAGAGATTGCACAGCTGTGTACATCTGTCGGGTTGAGATCCCAGCCTCAGGGTGAGGAGGTAATGCTGGCCTGGAGATGCATATGGGCAGTATCACTGCGGGGAAAATCATGGCAAAGTGATTAGAATTATGTCTTCTGCGTGTGAGACCAGGTAGGCCCTATAAAGTTTGTGAGGTTCTGCTTTTTGATGGTTTTTTTCCATTTTAGTTCCTACAGTGACCTTACTGTTGGCTGATTCCAGAGAGCCACCTCATTATTCTGAGTAGGAGTATCTCCACCTCCAAAATCAGAGGTAAGGATCAAAGTATCTTGAGATAGTGGGATGAAAAGTACTATGGTTATTATGATTGTACTGCTTGCTGTTAATATCAGAAAGGGAGATTCTCTGTTCTTACATTCAGAAAGAATTAAATGCCATGAAATTAGTGGAATTGTAACAATAGCATGAGGAATGCTGGTAAAATACCAGCATGACATGGCTTGAGTTAGAAGTATTATACTTTTTGCCACATGTTAGGAACCACTAACTCTGATGGCTATTGCAACTTATTAAGAATTGTATGGGAATCTGTTTTCAATATCTATGATTTAAAAATATCTTGGAATGTAACACTGGAAAGAAAAAGAAAATATATTTCCTGAAATCTGCCTCAATGCCATTTTGTCACTGTCTAATTTCTGTTGTTCTGTTTTTTCTGCCTCTTTTTTTCTTTATTATGATTTCATACACAATTTCATCATTTTCCCAAAGAACAGACATTTATCCGAGATCACAAGCTGAAAATCACCTGTGTAGTTATACATGCTTTATTTTCAAAGAGGCTATTAAGCATTTCAAGGAGAAGAATTCGTCTTTCTGATTTCTGTAGTACAAAATAGTAAGAAAACTTGAAGTGTTTTCTCTGTACTTCTGCCATGTCTATTGATTTTTTTTCCCCTTAAGTATATGAACATTACATCTGAAAGGATCTGATTAAACACACTAGTCTTTTTACAGTTCCTGTGGCCTTTACTTAAAGTGCATTAAACACTTAAAACTCAGCCTAACTAAACTGGAATGGATCCTTTAAAATAAGGATTATCTTCCATTTTGTAATAAGGAAAACTGTAGAGCTGCAAGTATCATCATGGCCACTTTTCTTTGTAAACAAGTCAAACTGCTTTAACTCATGGATAGCATCGTTTCTGCCCTGTGGTCTTGAAAGCTCAGTGAGAAGGACAGGATATCACTACTGAGTCCAATTTTTAGCTTGGACACAGATTTCTTCTGTGGCTTAGAACAAGCTATTTCTTCCTCATATGTTTTAGCTTACCAGCTATATAAAACCTTTGAGGTGCAAGTGCTTGCAAAATGCTTTAAAGCGGTGAGGTGAAAGTTTAAAAGTTCTTTAAAAGAAGCTTCTGTGAGGTCTCAGCCTGCTTCGATATTTGTCTGTGAAAGTTTTACCATAGACTTAAATGGCCAGACTTGTGTTAGAATAAATTTCATTTACATTAGTGACTTTATGTAAGTATTTGTATTAAGGCTTCTAGTCTCCCTGACACCTCATTCAAATTAGAACTTGGTTCTCCTGAGCTGTGTTAAGATGGATTCAGAAAATTAATTAAGTGGCCAGATTCTTCTCCTTTCACTCACCTAAGAATATATGTTCTGCCATCCTCAAATCATATTAAAAAATCTGCTCATGCCTGAAAGGTCACCATATTTAACTGGTTTCGTCTAAATGTGGCAAGATCTAGAGTTTCCATACCTCAAAAAAGCACTGACAGTACTCCCTTTGTTTAATAAGGGATTCTGGCCTCAAAAGCATCCCTGCCCTTAGATGTGATATGGAAGTAGGAGTAAGTCTCTTTATAGGTTGTACATGACTCAGTAGGACTTGAAGGTTGGTTATCCCATCCTGAGAGCACTTAAACCTTCCAGCAAGGTGTTCTGGTCAGGAAGTGAGGAACAGCAGGGTGTACCAGCACCCATGTCTGCTGCTGACATTGACACTGCCAGATTGTCCCAGGGCCTGACAGGTTCAGCATCTGCATGTGTCTATGATTATCCTCCTGCTGATTGGTCCTGGGTGTCCCATACACCTGTTGGCTTTCTAAGGTGTGTTGTGGGGCACCTTGTTGCTTTGCAAGGCTGAGGTGGACAGCTTGCATGACCAGAGGTTTGGCTGTAGCTGTGCAGATTGTCCTTGGTTGCTTCCTCAAGGTCACTGTGCTCAACTTTTCTTTTCCTTGAGCTTACTACGGCCTGTGCTTCAACCTTCTGGAGCTGGCTGAAGCAGATAGGACCTGAATCATAACAGGCAGCAGCCCAGGAGCACGAAGTTTCCTGCTGTCCTAATGGCCATGCAAATATTTCATGCAAGAGAGACTTCAAAGTGGCTTTTCCCTAGACTGCACGTCAGTGCAGCTGTACCTGAGAGGAGTTCCAGCACAGAGCAGGCTTGTCTGTCTGCTTCTATCAAAATCTGAAGTTACATGTTCCAGGTACAAATTTAGGTATGTGGCATCCTACAACAACCTACAGTTATGATCCAGTGGGAGAGGCAAATCTAAATGCAAAAATAGGTATCCCATCAAGTCCCAATTTTTCTCTATGTCAGGAGGTATCTAGTGACTCTTCAACATGGGAACAAGGTTTCCAGGTGGGTTGTATACAGTAGTAATGCTTAATAGCAAATTATCGAGTAGACAGATGGAGGCACAACAATAAAACTTGCAAGTACAGTATTCTGATTTGGGAAATTTTATCCTTATTGTCAGGAAAACAATTCTCCTAGATGGACTTGATAGCATAAAAGCACTGTAATTTTAGTACTGTTATTTTGGACATCAGAACTTCAAAACCTAAAATGATGTAAGGTGTTGGAACAAATGTGTATGCAGAGTTTGGTCTTCGTGGCTTCACAGAATTACTCACACTTCCTTTATTTAAAAAAGCAACCACATTTCTCACATCCTAAAAGTGACAGTTCTACAGTGGACAGAACTAAGTGTTCCTTGAACACACTGATCCTGATGCACATGCAGGGGTTAAAGGGTTCACAGCTCAGAGAAAATGGCATAGTGGCTAAAAGCTACCTGGGAAAGGTCAGCTCTGAGGCAATTGTGAGTTTTCTATTCAGTGGCCATAACACTTCTACTCTAAAACAACTTATTTAATTGTCACTACAAGGGATGAGTGGCCAGATGAAGCAGTTCTTCTATAATTGGAATTGGCTGGGTTACTTTTCATGGTTGGAACTGAACTAGAGAAATGGTCAAAAACATTTGAATGGTCTTGGCACATTTGGTACTGTGTAACTACTGACAAAATGTAAACAATTGCATGGTAACTAGAAGGATGCATGCCAGGTTAGTAGTGTGAGAATGCCTTGGCAAATTAGACTAATGACTGCATGGGACACATTCTGGTACAGCTCCCACTAGTCATGTGGGCATGTTTGATGGGAATGTGGTCTGTCCGGAAGCCTGAGCAAACACAGTCTGAACCAAGTGCTCATCCCATTAATAGGACAGACTCCCAGAATCATACTATCCTGATCCATCTTTCTGTGTGTTCATGCATCCTGTTGTCTGGGCCATGAAGCTGCAATGACCAGTCCCTTGCAGTCCGTTGTTCAAAGACAGGTTAAACATGTGTTTAGAGGAACTGCCCAAGGCTATCCTCAATACTTTTGATTTAATGAACATTTTGTGAAAATCCAACCCAGGGCTAAGTCTACCAAACAACTTCTGTGTTCTAATGCACCCAGTGGAATTTATCCAGAAAAGATTTACTATATTGTGCCATGGACCATGACTGGGTACCTTGGGAGGGAATGTACAAAACTCTGCACATATCAAGGAAGAAACTTAGTGGGTAGGAATTGTTTGGAGGAAAGATAGGACTCAGCTCACTTTATCTTTTCCTGCATTCAGGATGCAGTTCAACCTCCTTTACCCCAGGGTCCTCAGCTATGAACTGTCAGAGTGACGCAGCTTGGTGCTGCACGGCTAACGGTCTGCTGTAGTTTTCCAACATAGAAACAGCTTCCCAAAATACTTTAGCTAGGTTTAGGCCCCCCATCAGCTCCTAAAAGTACCTCCTTTTCAAAAGTGGTAATTCACAGCCCACTGTCCTTTTCTCAAAGTTGTCTTTACTCTCTCTGAAATAAATCTCTCCTTCCTTGTCTTTACCTAAGTATCTTGTAGTAGTTACAAAGACTCCAGCCTCCCAGTTCAGTGATATTACTGATACTGATCTACTATGCAATTTCTTTGCTCTGTAGAGTTAGCCTATCCAACTGTCGTCTCAACAATCAGTGCCATTCTTTTTTTGCAGCACTGATATTTTTCAGCTCTGCAAAATCTTACATCTTCTAGCATGATGAAAGGTCTCCATAATCAGCTAGTATAACAATTTATACAACGTAATCCATGGAAATATACATAATGAGAAGGCAAAACTTTAGTCTTGTTTATGGTCTTTTATGGTTATGTGCTGAAGAACTGTAACTGCTTTTAGGTACTTGTTTTAAAAAGTTGTCTTAATCTTGAGCTATGTAAGAAAAGTGACGGTAGGCTTGCAAAATAAAGCCCACGGTGTGATGTTGAGATTAATTCAGTAATGTTAATTCCAGGAAGTTTAAAGTGACCCCTTATTATCTGCAGTAGAAAGTAAATGAAAAAGAGACAATATTTGATTATTCTTATTAGTTAAGAAAGCAAGCAAGCAAACAAGCAAGAAGTGGCTCTAAGCATTGTGAGGGAAAAATTAGAATTATATATCAGGGAAAAGTTTATAAACATAAGAACTCATAGCCAAGGAAACCAGCTGCCAAAAGAAGCCTTGGAATCAGCACTGCTGAAGATATTCAGGGCTCAGCTAGACATCCATCTATCAAAAAAGTATAAAGAAACCAGTCCAGCCACAATATAGGCGTAATACAACAGAGTTTCCTGCCAAATTTCTACCCCAAATAGTGTATGATTTAGTTGGAATGGAAAAGGAAAGCACATTGGCTTGCTAGATCTTTCACTGATATAACAGTAAAAGCACAAATTCTTATGCCTTTTAGAAAAATATTGCTAGAAAATTAAAAAAAATTTCTGTATTGTAACTGAAATGTGTAGGTTTTGCTCTAGTTTCAGACACATTGACTCTAGCTTAGAATGTTGTTATATTTTTTTAATTAAAAAATTGATATATTTAGAATTAAAAAAACCCCTCTTAGGATGAAAAATTATTTCACAACATCTTTTTTCATAGCAATTTTCCAGATGTAGTCAGATTACTCATACCAAGCCTGAGGAAAAACTGTCAGTAAGGTATTTATTTTTTGCATGCTTAATTAGAGGGATGAAGGCTGTAAGACTGGAGGGTTAGGATAATAAGGTTATAAAGGCATGGTTAGCTTTTTACCTCTATGTCACAACTTCAAATACCAAGGCCAAGAGGGATATTGCCCATTCATTACTTCAGAGCTATAGTTCAGATGGGTGGTAATGACCTACTTCTAGTGGGTAGGTGAGCAACACTCATACAGTGGAGAGTTCAAGTCTGAATTGAGCTGGCAGACTGAGACTACCACTCATCAAAAGCTGGGGTTCGTTTTTTAAGGGTATCTCAACATTCAAGTAGTTGCCTATTACGATTTTGAGGAGTTTGAAAGCAGTCACTTTGAGCTGAAGTAAGAAGAGTTTAGGTACCTAAGCTCTTTAGAGAAAGCTAAGCATGCATTTATCTGAAAGGCTGAACACCTTCAAATTTGTAACCTAGCACCCTCACCAAGTTTTCAGTGAAACTCTGATTCACCACTTTTCCATGCAGCCTCAGTGAGTGTCTGATTTCCCCATTGTTTATCCCAGCGCATGCTGTAAAGGAGAAGATGGATGGCGGTTCACTGGCTTTCAAGTGCTCTGCTGCAAGCATAGTCTCCTTTCAGGGCAATGTCTTCCAAAACATCAGTCATGTCAGAGAGGCCAGCCTGGTGCAGAGATGAAGCAGATACAGTTTTGAAGAGGCTGTTTCAAAAATAGAATTAGACTTAAATAACATATGAATCCTCAGAGTAAGTACTGAATTTCTAGAGCAACGTAACACAGAATTCGATATTTTCTAGCCATAAATACCTTGCATTCCCTAATTTATGCTGTAAAAATTACAGCTAATTTCTAAGATATGCTGTAGAGTAGATCAAAGCTAGTTCTTCTCAAAAGTAAGTCTGCCATGTTATCACTCTGCATTATGAAAATGTGTCACATGATGTAGGGGAGGGAAGTGTGAATATCTGCTATCTCACGTATACAATTGAAAAGGGAAATCACAGAGTGAAATCATCAAGCCACCTTAGCCAAAGAGAACAGATAAGTAAGGGTATAACACTGGAACTATAAACAATCAAGCAGAGATTACACCTGGGTGGAATTGTGCATGCTTTTTAGAAGTGAATTAAAATGTTGACAGTAGAAAATTTAAAAAATGTAGCACTGCTTATCACAGAAAATTTTCAAAATGCTGTATGGATAGGACAATAATCATTAATGTGTATTAAAAGAATGCTATTTTTGTCACTTGAAACTTCTCTACAAATGGCACAGCTTAGAAGCAAGGAAATGAACTGCCCTGGCTCTGACTGGGCTCAGGTACCTGTGTGCATTGTGTGCCCTTCCACCCAGCTTCTTACCACAGCTGTGAGGGCGTCACCAGCTGTGCACCACAGCTCTCACTGCTGCCCAACCAGCCCAGCCTGGCACCCAGCACACCCTCCTCAACCAGCACAGGAAGCAGTTCATGCATGTGCTGGTCATCTCCTCTCTCTTCCCTTTTGAATGTTTCTGTGAAACCATATGTGCTCGAGTTTGTAAATGTGGACATCAGATAAAATTCTAGAAATTCTCACCGTCAGAAGAACCTGCCTTTGAATGTGTCAGAGTCTCTATTTTCCTTGTTCCTTTCCCCTCCACCGTTGAGAAACGACGATGACAGGAAGAGTGCACCATTTCCTCCGAAGAGACCCATTGCTGCTCTCAGTATCTCACATTAACCCAAGATCTGCTCTGTCAGTGTGCATGCACTTTCAGCTGCACAAAACGTGAGACTGAGCTGTATATTTTAAGTCACTGAAATAGGACATTTTGGTAGAGGAGGCAGTCAAATCAGATTGTCACAAAACAAGAGCTTTTATAGTTGACTGTTCAGGCAGTGCTGCTGACTGCTGAGCTAGCTTTTAGTAAGAATGTGCAAGTTGTGCTATTTTTACTTGCTACTTGTCTAGCACTGGACTTGTTTGGAATAATTTATGCTTGTGTATAGAGGTATATATCTAGCAACAAGAATTTAGAGGAATTTTCTGTAGCTAACAGAATTCTCACAAGAATTCATTGAGGAGGAAGAGAGAAAACCTTGCTGAAGGAAGCTTTGAATGGACTTTAGAAAAAAGGTCCAAATGCATTTGACATTCCCTTCAAAATACTCACATTTTTGCCTGTGAGAAGCACACTTCATTACCCTTGTCATGCCACTTCATAACTTCTTGTTAACTTCTTGTACTTTACCCACACATCTAGTTCGGTGGTTTTTATTCCCTGGTTTTCAGCCACTATCGTTTCCCCGTTTTCAATCTTTGCAGTTTACACACAGACACCATCTGGCTTCACCCCCGGTGTTTCCTAGACAAGGACAATCTAGTTAGCCTTGTGAAATCCAAACCCCAGGCAAAACAAAAACTGTAGAGAACTTCCACAGGAAAGGCTTTGTCACTACTCTGTGAGGGGCAACTCCATTACCCAGAGAAGCTGTTAGAACAGAAATCACATCTTAAGCACTAAGTTATCTTCTCAACTAACCTTCTCTTTCCCCCAAACTTTTCCTTTCAATTTACTGGAATTACTGCCAGTCTTTTCTGGTCAAGAGAAAGTTTGACCACTGTGTGTGTAATTACAGAACTTCAGAGTAGAACATCATGTGAGAAACTGTCTATAAAATGCCTGGAATAAAGTAGATTAAGAACAGATTTACTAAAGAAATTAGGAAGTAATTCCAGTGTTCTTTTCTGTTCTAAATAACATAGTGAAAATAAATCTCTGAGGCAAGATTCTGGACAAAGACATTCCTTTGAAAAGAGACCACAAGATTCCTGGTCTTCTTAATGGAGAAAACAGAAAGAATTGGTCTTGGTTTGGGACACTTAAAACGCTGATCCTTTTGAACAATGTGGACAAGTACAGAATGTTGTCCAATGTATTCATCCTTGAACACAAATAAACCAAATTTCTGTGTGCTCTGACTGTCTCATAGGAGCGGGAAAAGAGCCCCTCCCTTTCTTTTTAATGTTTGCTATGTTCCAATGTTTCTAAAGGAATTTATTTGGGCAAGGCATTTTGGTGCGTACATCTGTTTTTCCCTGAAAAATTATGTTCCAGTTGCACAGTTCAGTGGTTTTGAGCCAGATATTATTTTACTTCAGGCATCGGGAACCTAAAGTCAGTAGGTAAATGCATATCTATATAGGTGCATTTCACTAGTGGTGGCCATAGAGTGAGGACTGAGGTGGGTTCTCCACAACAACACAGCCACCCCAACTTCTAAAGACTTGCTTTCTGTTTTTCACTGTTGTATTCTGTTGTCTCTCCTGACTTGACAGTTATTTCTCTGTGTCTTCACGGGAAGAATGCACATCACAGTCCTGCTCTGGCAACATACGCCCAGGGAAATGAAGAAGAGCAATTTTTCTATTACTGTAAACTGCAAAAAGGTGAAAATATAATCAGCCCCTTTCTCTGCTTGGTAGTCAGAGGATTGAAGCGGAGAGTGTAAGAAACAATAGCTGGGTACCATTGATATAGATGTTAACCTCCAATCTTGTTAAATGTCCTGTGAAAAGCAGCATATTTTGCTGTCTGCCCTCAATATGACTGAGGTTGCGTGACACTTAGATGATAAAAGACTCTCATGTAAGTAGTAGGTGGCATACTAAATGTGCTATTTTTGCTTTACAGTGTTCCCCAGTGAAAACCACAGCTTCACTTCGGTTTGATGAGCATGCTGTGATGGCATTGGTAGTTTTACCTTTCAAAATGATGGAAGAGTAGAATTGGACTGGGTACTGTAACAGGGGGAAATGCCTGATATCAATTATTTCAAATCTTGCAGTCTAGAACTGGGTTTTTGTTGTACATTGAGGTTTCTTTTAAAATGGTGGCCTTTTCAGTCAACAGAGAAAAGTCTTGCCAGTGTTCTTGTGTCAGTTAACAAACTCAGTTATTTATAAGAAATCTTAGATGGGTTACTTTTAAAGGATGTGAGATATAAATCAGCAATCTCTGTTTTTAATCACAGTGGATACTCAGGTTCCTTTTGAGTGGTAATGAAGAAGTTTGGAGCTGAAGACTACAAACCTCTGAAATAATTTTGATGTTAATTTTTCACATTTCCAAGGTACCCAAGATGTGTCTAATAATAAGAGCAGGCGTTGTCTCTTTCTCCCAGCATGTGGCATGAAAGTAGTGTAGTCACAGAGTTATGCATTATTTACATGGTGTCAACATGTCAGCAAGTGGTATGGCAGAGATCCAGATTAAATCACTTCTGATTTTAAATACAGGACACTGAATAATAACACTGTGTCACACTTGAGGACACTGGAATCTGGCAAATCAGCAGTAGCTTAATGTGTCAAGCTCATTTGGATGGCTTCTTCCCTTCCTGAATGATCACAGAATCAAAATCAAAGTTTCAGGAAACCGTATAAAGTTGGTATCTTTTTATTTCCCCCAAAGCAGAAGATTGTACCCAAGAAACAGACACTTTTTGATTGCTTTCCATACAGATGTGTCATGAGGTCACTGCCCTCATGCAGGAATGCTTGCTCCTGAGAATGGGCAACCACCCTATGGTGCATATTTGCCATTAATCTTTGTTGTCTCTGTAAGTGGTAAATCTGGCGTGATTACTTTCATTCATTAGTTTTTTGAGAAATCTACTGCAACAGGTCGCCCATCTCAAACAGGAAGTGTATTTTTAAGAGGCAATCACATTATTTTGAATAGGTGCTTTAAGGGTTTGAGGTCTTCCAAAAAAACCTTGAGTGCTGTTCTCAACTATTGCTTCTGCACCAGCTGTGATTTCTGTATAACCCCTAGAGCTGGTTCACCTTGCCAGCTGGTAGGAAACCCATTCAGCAAAATAAAAACATGAATCGTTTTCTGTTGGTTTCGTAATCCAATTACATTCATCAAGGAACCATGTGAAAATCAGAAAGTGGAAGGGAAGGAATGGGCCTGCACATCAGGGAAGAAAGGATGCAGGGGAAGGGAAGGGAGCAGACCTGTTAGATGAATTTAACCATATTGTGAAAGCTCACCCTAGAATAGCTAATGGACAGGGAAGGAGCTTTTAGAAAGTTGAAAGAAGCATCCAGAATACTGAGATTCATTTTGCCTTGTCACCATAATACCCTTTTTATGAAGCTAGAACTATGTATGCTCATAAAAACCTTTTGCTTTTTTAATGTTTAAAGTATAAGGCAACTATTGGGAGTCTGTGCACAGTTCTTTCAAGTTAAATGCTTAGTTCAACATCCCACTTCCATTTCCTGGTAGAAAATGTTTTATATAAAAGCAACTTTAACCTTTCAGAAGGGTTCATTTACTGTTACATTTGGTATCAGCTTTCCAAAAAATGCAGTCTGCATTTGGCGTATTATAGATTCTGGTTTTAATATTGGTTTAGGAAAAAAAAGTCATATGGCATAATTCAGAAATAAAATCTTGCAACAGAATTCTCTCTATACATGAACTCAACCCATGAGCGTGTGGTTTAAAGTCAGTTTGATCACTTAAAGCCAAGACTTGGGCTCAAGATATCCATGAACCAGCTGGTAACAAATAACACATTCAACTCTCAGTCACAGGAAACTGTTAGGTTGCCTTTTTATAGACAACTACAGCTCCTGAAGCACAAGGGAATATCATACGGACTTGGAAAGAATTGAACACCTACCATATGCACATAAAGAAGGGTAATAAAGATGAAAGGTCAGAACTGAGCCTTAATTTCTATTTTTCTGCTTTTGATTTATCATCTGCTTCTGCATTGCTGTAATTTTCTTTGGCCTAAAATTAGGGAGAAGATATTTCAATTGCGTAGTTTGATCAAATCAATCAAACTTAGGCTTCCCTCTTAGCCAGTGTAACAGATGCTAAACATGAAACGTTAAAGTACGTTTTTGCTTTCTTTACATCTTTATTGTGCATTCAATTTTGAAGTGCTGGTTGCTGTAACAAACCCCTGTGGTGGGCAGTTCCTGGTCATGGGTTGCTGTAGTCATGGTGAGATGGGCATTGAGCTGGTAGAGCTGAATCAAGGTGACTCTGAACTAGAGCTAGGGCTGACTAGTGGGGTGCAGGGCCATATAAACACATCTGAGTCGCCCTTGGGACCTCAGCAGCTTCTCTGCACAGTGCTTCAGGACTATCTCAGTTGTCGGGTTTGCCCAGGAGTCACTGCATCCTGGTCCATTGCCATGTATGAATGTATTCTGGGAGTTATCCTCCACAGGACTTCTGCTGTCAATAACCACTTCTTACAGGAGAAAAGAACCTTCAGACAGGCCTAGCCATGAGTGAGACAATAAATGCTAATCCTCTGTGCTGCTGAGCCTCAGCCTCTAATAAAGGACTCAGAACTTGTAAGGGTAAAGCTTCAAAGTAAGTACAGATTTGCAGAGGGAGGGCAGATAAGGGGGTTGTAGCCCACCCATCAAGACCACCTGGTCTTAATATTTGCTAGCAGTCAGCCTTTGTGCAACACACTCTTTCCATATTCTACCCCTCTTCTAGGGAGTGAGATATCCAAGAATGCTGCTGGCAATGTGCGTGTTAAAGTCAGGTGCCCTATAGAGTGTAAGTCTGTCAGTCACACACAACGGTTTTTATCACCCCTGGAACTGCAGCAGCAAAGTCTGACAGTGATGGTCAAGCTGAACCTTAAAGCAACTCTTATGATATTTAGTATCTGATGATGAATACATGTCCAATACTATGAAGATGGAAAGATCTGTAAAAATTCAGACTATTATTTTATCTGGAAATGTGTTCTGTGACATCCCAAAGAGTATTCACATTTCTTATTACTTTTTTGTGCATGTGCAGTTCTCGTGAACTTTCAGCTATGAATCCGTATGGGAATAATTTCATTGTGAGAAGGCAGCTGCCATTTTATCATGAAAAAAAGCTGCATGGCAATCACATAAAGCTACAGAAGAAAGTACTCATCATTGTTTGAAAGCATTGTGGCCTATGGAGATGGAAAACAGAACATGAATTTGCCTTCAAATTTTATAAGCTTCCAGAAACATGAATGAATGAGAAACAAATGCAAAAACTTTGTTTAAAATAATAAAAAAAAAATTAAATCCTTGTTGCTTTTACAATGAACAGACTTGGCAAAAAAGACATTAATTATCTCAAATAGCATTGTTTAAACAGGTTTAAACTCTTCCCTCTGTATTTTTTGGTTGCCACCTAGATTAGTGTTACTCCTTGGTTTCTAACAATAAAGTTATCAGCCACTGGAACAAATTATGAAGAGGAACAGTGATGTTACAATTTCTTTAAGTCTGCAAACCAAGAGGGGATGGTATGCCTTAGCAAACAATGGATACAGAGCTAGGTAAAATTATAGTGTTGTACTACTGAGAAGTACATGGTCCTTTCTAGCTTTAAGAGCCATAGATTATAATTTCAAAATACCTTACAAAGAACTCTTAGAAGTAGTGATAACCAGAGCACTAATCTGAATCCATCTCCTGATTTGGGGTTGATTATGCTGAAGTAGTAAAAAAGTTACAGACTGTAATGTTTCTACATGTTTCAGTCACAACAATGCATATTGCTAGCATAATTTTACAATGTTAGAAATTTGGTTTTGGAGACTAAAGAGACCCTTTGTCTTCCCCAAAGAGCAGAATGTGCTTCAGTTCATGAAGTGTATAAACAAATAAGCACACAGGCTGCTGCTTTCCTGCCTGATCTATTGCAGTCAATAAAATCAATCAGCTAGATTCACTCAGTGAAATAAAAGACATCCCATGAAGGAAATCACAGGATATTTCTCATTATTGTAGATGACTTCTAAACTAAACTTCTATTTTCCTCTCATTGTACGATAATCTAGCACACTGTTGAAAAGAAGGGGTTTTTTTCGTAGAGCAGTCCTCCAGTTGAAAACAGCTTTTTTACCCCCTCCAGATTTCAAGAGTTTTGGGTATCGGGCACTGCAGAAACTTAAATGCAGTGGGACAGTTGAATGTTTGGTAAAAATGTGCCTGACTGAACAGCTGGTCATGAGAAGAAATAGTTCCTCAGTGCCGAGTCGGTTTGGCAGCACAGCTAGGACTGCGTAGTTGGGATGTCCTAGATAATCCTAGAAGAACTGAAAAAACATCATGATATAGCTTTTCATCTATTTCAGGGAAAGTTGATGATTTTGTGTCCAAAATGGATATGCATAATTCTAGAGGGAGTTCTTTAGGTTTTAGATTGCGGTCAGTGGCTGGTTACCTTTGTGTCTATGTCTAAACTCCCTTAGTGGCCATCTTCTTCTATATATGTACGTTGTGCCTAAATAAATTTCTCAGCTGTCCCTCAGGTGGAGGGCTGTCATCAAGGTTTGCTTTAGCCAAACATAATGTGTCAGTCAGATACAGCGATGGGAGCACAATATGAGAGAGCCCAGAGGAAATTTGATAGTTTGTCATATAGAACTACTCAGATTGCTTTATCAACCAGTCTTTTCTGGTCTAAAGTTTCCTAAATTTATAACCTGTACTGATTCAGATAAGTTCAAATTTCTCTTGTTACTGTATTTTGTGCTTTTCTGAAAATATGATTGGAAAAGATGGATGCTGAAAAAGAGGTCTGGCCTCTAATTGATCTTAAGTTTTTCAAATATATTATCCTTAAAAAAAACCCGACAACCTAGTTTGCCATAATAGTTCCAGCATCAACAGCTACTAATCTATTTTCCATGCAGTGACCATAGTAAAATATAGGTGTGTCTATTTAATGCTTTGATTTCATTAATCTAAAAGAATAATTTGGGGTTGTTTTGGTTGAAGGACCTCCTCCATTTCAGTGCTCTAAGGACTAGCTGTGTAGCTTTCTTCTACAAAAGTATAATATAAATAAATTTTTAAAAGTCTCTAAACATTTAAAAGGTTGGAGAACTAGACTATGTTTCCATTCATCAAGGGGATTCTCGAAAGTGATTTTTGAGCTGCACTGCAAGGAAGCTGGGAAGAGCTTGAACTGCCTTTGCTGTGTGGATATACACAGTTTTCTTGTCCCACAAGGATTCTGTTTATTTTGAAATTTTAGGCCTGGCATGGCACTCAGTGAATATATGAGTGACTTAAGAAACAAACAAACATATTTCATTTTAATGGTGACCCCTTTTTTTCTTTTTTTTAAACCTTTTAATATAAACTAAATTAAGTTTCAACGGGAGAAGACGCTTTTAACTGCCCAACCAAGACTTTTGTTTTAAAAATGTTGAAACGGCATATTTCTAGAATTTCAAAACCTGGGGTTTTTCCTTTCTTTTTTTTTTTTTTTTGGAGGGCAGGAAGTTCTTCTGGGAATAATTTCAGTTTTGATGAATTGTCAGTTGTGACTGTGTCTCTTCTTATGAAAACCCTGTGTTCACTCCCAACTCTAAATCTAGGCTCCTGATACTTTCCAGAAGTCTAAGATATGATTGCCTTAGTTACTTTACTGATGCATTAGAACAAGACATAGGTTTTGGGCAACTGTCTTTATTCCGGGGTACAATAAGACAACAGGGAGAAGGTTCTGATGATCTTAATTGGGATTCTTTCTCTGCAACTACTTGAGATTGGAATAGTTCTGTGGTTTGTGTTCCAATGTTCCACATATATGGTGTTTCATGTCAATTTTTGGTTCGCAATTTGTAAACTAGTAGATACAAGTTACATATGTGCTAGAGATTAATTTCTTTAACAGACTCCCCAGGGAATGGTCACAAGACCAGGCCTGACAGAATTCAAGAAGCATTTCGACAATATTCTTGGGCACATGCTGAGACTCTTGGGGGTGGTCCTGTACAGGGCTAAGAGCTGGATTTGAAGATCTCTTGTGGGTCTCTTCTAACCCAGTTTATTCTGTGACTCTGTGACTTGTCAAGAAAAATGTGCTGTCCTGTGTTCTCAGGGATGAATCACACTTCCAATGAAAGTAGGTATTGCCCATGTAAGTACAGGTTTATAGCTTTTCAGAAAATAGCTCTACTCTGTTGCAGTCTTAGATGAGGAAGAACTAAGAATTACTGATGCAAATATGAAATTCACCTAATAAACTATATCACAAGTTTTTCATCAGAAAGGGTGAAGGCATTGTGTAGGAATTCCTGTCTTCTGTGGGGTTTCTGGTGCATTACTCAGTCACAGTAAGTTCTAGCACAACCCATTCTGAAGCTCGAAGGATGTCAAGGATACACTTGTAGATACATTTGCATTCTCAGGTTTCTCAACTTTCTGTTTTCATTTCTTTTCTTTCAAGCAAAGTTTTGAAATTATAACAAGTAGGCTGAGGTCCTTTTGGAGTCTGATTAACATTGCTTCTGGGATCAAGATGTCTTCATTGCTAGACAGCTGAAAGGAAATACATTGTCTCCACTGAAGTGTATCTGTATATCCCGAGGAGATTATATTTATTGTGAGGAGCACTCTTCTGAGCTGGAGGAATTAACAGTGGTCTCTGCAAACCATCAGCACTTCTCGGTAGTCCCAGAGAGGAATGATGCCTCATGATGCATCTTTTTCCAATAGTTTTGAAAGATCTATTCCATGATCCTTCCAGCCTCGGAAACCAGAGGTCTTTTCTATTTTCTGT
>VYZT01036245.1:0-27477 GCA_013400735.1 Pomatostomus ruficeps | reverse complement strand
TAAAGCAAAAGCTGCACACACAAAACAAGGAATTTGTTCACCTCTTCCCATGGGCAGGCAGGTGTTCAGCCATCTCCAGGAAAGTAGGGCTCCATCATGTGTAACAGTTACGTGGGAAGAAAAATACCAACATTCCGAACATCCTTTCCTCCTTCTTCCATCAGTTTACATGCTGAGCAAGATGCCACATGATAAGGAATATCCTTTGGGTCAATTGGGGTCAGCTGTCCTGGCTGTGTTCCCCTCCCAGCTCCTTGTGCACCCTTAGCCTCCTCATTGGCAGGGTGGGGTGAGAGGCAGAAGAGACCTTGACACTGTGCAAGAGCTGCTCAGCAGTGACCAAAATACCCCTGAATTATTGACACTGTTTCCAGCATAAATCCCAAACAAAGCCCCATAACAGCTACTGTGAAGAAGTTAATTCTAGCCCAGCAAAAACCAGAACCCATTTCTATTAGATTATTTAGAAAAAAACTTGCAAGTCCCTTTTAATGTTGTTTTAAGAAAAAATTGCAGTACAACATAGTAGCTCAGGTACACAGGAAACAACTGCTGAGTAGAGAGATCTTTACTTCAGTTAGGTACTGAGTTAATTTATTTTTTCCCTTGGTCATACAAACCTAACAAACCTAAGGAACCTGTGGACATTGCAGTGCAGGGAAAAAAATAGCAGTAAATCACCATAAAATTTGTGCTTGAGTTATGTACAATTTTGTGTTTTAACACAATCTACTACAGTATGGTCTGGTTCTGACTGTGAGTTTTGGGATACTAACTCAATCGTAATGTGTGATAATAGTAATACATGCCTTTCTACAGCAGCAGTGACATTTTAATTTTCCAAGTGAAGATCAGATAACACTGGCTAAAAGAACAGGTGCATTTCATTTCTTAAATATATTTTCCAGCAGAAGATGGAATTTTGCTGTCATTTTATGTACTTTAAACCCCTAAGGTTTGTTTTAAAGATTTTTTTTGAGATTTTTAAGGAAGGAAATGAATTATTGTTCCAAATGTTAAGAAGTTATTCCTGTGACGTACAAGACATGTCAGCTTCAGTAAACAAAGTTGTAACAATGAATTTAAGCATATTTTTTTTGTTTACTCTAAAACAATATTTGCAGTTTAGAATGTTCTGGATGAACAGAAGTATTAATCTTCTAAATTTTTCATAGAAAATATTTTTTCATTACTTCTTTTTCCCCTGTCCTTCTTTGAGTATATTAAAAAGAAACCTCTTTTATACTTTATTTTAACTGGAAATATTTTGATTAATAGCAATTTCCATTGCAATAAACAGGAAAGTTTCCTGGCAGAAATCACCTCTGAATCAATGCTGGACAGAAGCACACCCACCCTTGAAGCTGTAAACATCCTGGAAGTCCATCCCAGAAGGACAGTTTTTGCCAGGTAGGCACATAGCAGGATCTTCACTGTTATTGCAAAATCAAATGCCCATCATTTTTTCTGACTCTAGCTCATTTGTGTTTTGAATGGCAGCAAGTAGAATCTCAGTCTGCAGAGAATTAAAACCATACAGTAATTAATGATGTTTTAAGCCCCCAAATAAAAAAGTTTAGTTCTAGGAAGAGCAAGTACTGATCAAATAGCAAAACACATACATTTAGCATAAAGGACCATGCAGAAAATGAGCCTTTCCATTTAGACTTGTCATCATCAATAGACATACTCCTATCTAATCTTCCAAGATCTGTATTTGTCACATGCCTATTGCTGGTAGTATTTTGATAGTTTTGCGCTGTGTACATTGATGCACATTACTGCTCTCTCTAGTGCTCACATGCTTCCCATTTCAATATAGATTTCTGGGAATCTAAGTCATGGTTCAGTTACCAAGACTGCATCTGGTAGCCTCAAGATGCCAGGAATGAAGACTTCACAGAACTCATTAAATGTTTGCATGGCTGAAAGAGTACGAACCAAACATGTTTTGCAAAGAGAATTGTTTGGTTTTTTCCCATTAAGGTTCTTAGGAGCAATTAATTCTCTTCTAAGAATCCTCCCTGATGAGGACAGGTGAAATAAACAAAATAAAATGAAGGCCCAACGGGGCAGGTTTATTAAAAGGAATCAAAAATACAAAGAAGGACAACGAGGTGGCAGAACACGGAGTGGGAGTAGCCCCCTCCAGACCCAGAGACGGGAGGACCTCACTGTGAGAGGCAATCACAGGAGGAAGATCAATCTTTAGGCTGACAGTGTCTTTTAAAGCCTCACTTGGGCTCTCTCATTGGCCAGTCTGTTAGAAGTCCCCTGGTGATACAGTCCATTGGCTGGTGTTTCCCGCTCCTAGGATGGTGACAGGCTCGTTACTAGGGGCATCCCACTCCCCTCATGGATCGTCGTGTGGTTGGTGGGCTGCTTGGAGTGCGGGGGGACCGTTGATTGGTTGATGAAGTTGTCAGTTGAAGTTCAAGTGTCCTGGGCTCTCTGTACTGCCATCTCATGGCTATCTTTTGTAACTGCCTCCTTATTCAAGGGAAAGGAGACCTTAGGTGGTACAGCTTTTAACCATATCAAGAACTTGTACAACCGAACATAACACTTTTCCTAACTAACCCCGTACATTCCAAATAACTCCCCGAAAACGCCTAAACTATGAAAACACTTATAACACAGGGAAAATGTCATAGCTCAGAAGTGACTGCGCTCTACCTCTTTACAGCCTGACAATCTTGTGTCTGAGGTTTCTTCCCGAAGTACCTTTTTCCTATTTTGCATTCACCCATCTCCCTTAAAAGTTGATTCTGAAATTCAAAGTGAGTTCAACAGGACTCAGTGCACCTGTGCTGGCCATTTTTAAAACTTCCCACTCACACCATTGGATGACATTTAGCTACCTCAATGTGCCTCCCACTGCTGTGAGTCAAGAATGTACATGTACAGAGTGACCTGGCTCAAAAAGGGCCATGAGGAAGCCTAACAGTATCACAGACAGTAAGAAATCTGACTGTGAGTTTTGGGATATTAACTCAATCCTAATGTGTGGTAATAGTAATACATGCCTTTCTGAAGCAGCAGTGACATTTTAATTTTCCAAGTGGAGATCAAATAACACTGGCTAAAAAAATAGGAGCATTTCATTTCTTAAATATCTTTTAAGAAATAAAATAGAAGAAGAAGAAGCCTAACAGCATCGCAGACAGTAGGAAATCAACCATGGAGCCCGAAACCCAAGGACTCCAGTGGGGTTCTTTTGTAGCCAAATTGGGCTACTTGGCTTTCATGACCAAACATTCCCATTTCTTGTGGCATCCTTCTTTCATTCTCTGGTGTGAACAGCAAGGGAGTTCCTCACTGTCTTACACCCAGGAACTCTTGCCACTAGGACCATGTCCTTTTCTTTGCTCCTCTGGACCAGAGAGACAAAGGACAGAATCTGAAAATGCTACTATGTCCTGCAATCTCTGTTACATAGATAGGTGGGGGAAAAAATAACAAGGGGTTGGGTTTTGTTTGTTTGTTTGTTTATTTGGCCTTTTGGTGTGTGTGCATCATAGGCATACCTGTTTTTTTCTAGGGTGGCATTCTCAAAAGCTTGTACACATTTGGGTTTAAATTCACCTTGAAAACCACTGGGAGCTGATTGAGCATATATTTTCTGCAACTGTCTAAGAAAAAGCCAGCTTTTATTATTTTCTCTTAATTAAACATGCTAAGCATGATGCACTAGGTGTAGGCTGTACCTCATTCACATTTCCCATCAATGCTCTGCAGCAGAGACAGGTTTCTCTGTGCACTGGGATGGGAAAGCTGAGGAAGAAAGGTGCAGGGACTGCCTGTCTCCTGAAGCCCAGGGCAGGAGGTGTGACAGCACAGGCTGCACATCTGCATGGCACCAACTCAGGGCCCATCTTGCTGAGGTGTGCATGCAGCATGGCTTGGAAAAGAAGTTGGAGCAGATATCCTGGGATGCAGATCAGTGAGATACAGAACTCTGTAAGTCAAGGCACAATATTTCATCTGAGGGACTCTGGGGACTTAAATGCAGCCTTCTGGCACCAGAGACTGGTACCCTCTACATCCTCAGGCTGTACAGGGTGCAAAGAGGTTCCCATATGTGCAAAATTACAGAGAACTTATACAGGCCCCAAAGTCTTCTGCTCTGACTGGTACCAGAGAGGCTCAATACTCAGGGCTTTTGGCCTCCTCTGACTCTTGTCCATGCTTGTTGGTCTTAATAATATTTTTCGATGACCAACGTCACTGACATGACCAGAATTAGCTGCAGGGAAGAAAAACCCTAGCAATTCATATTTGATAAATTGCAGTTTTCTTATGATGTGGAGTATCTTGCAGTGCAATGAAATACCTCCCTTATTGGTCTACTAGTCATTAAATAATTCCTCCAACTCAGTTTATGTCTTTCTGTTGCCAACTTGGAGACTTATATTGCTTTCTCAGTTAAATCATCGGCTCCTAATGATCCAACTGAATTTTTATGTCCAACCTATCCTCCAGGAGACTTTTATATATTCTGCAATGACACTGGTTTGCTTGGGCCCTGGCAGTTAAGTGTTCTAGCACCTCCTTTTACAGCCTTTGATACATTTCTGAGAAAGCAAGCGCTTAGACTATTTATGAGAAATCAGAATGGCAGCTGTGCTAAGACTGCAAACACAAAGCACATGCTGAGCTCTATTTAGATGCTCCAAGCTTTACCTGAAATGAAAATTTGTCACTGGACTGACCATTCCTTTTGTCATTGCTATTGCTGAATTAGTGATGCCATTATTGCAATCAGCAGGACTGAAGGCAACTGGGAATTTGGCACTGGAGAAGTGTTTCAATGAGGGAGCCTGGAGGGTTTCTGACCATGTATCTTCATCTCTCAGGCTCTTTAGGGTGTCTCACACAACCTACCTCTTACACTTGATGCTACATTAAGTAAACTGAAAATACCAAATGAGTGTTTTAAGACAGTTTAATTTTTGAGAAACATGGCATTTCTGGATTATCGGAAACAGAAATGCAAACATAAATGAAAAAAAATTCCCCATGTGGTTTGAATATTTTCAGGACAAAAGATTGTGCCATTGTGTTTCAAAATATTTTTATTTCAGCTGAAGGTTTAATTTGTTTAGTTTTTAATTTAAAAAGTAAACAAGCCAAGTTTGGGAAGAAGCACAGTATTTCCTTACTTTTTACATTAACTCTTGAGGAGAAATATTTTTAGTGCAAAACTAATGGGGTTTTCTTTAGGATCAGCATCTTTCTACACATGCTTGCACATACCAACATTTTCAGAGGTTTCCAGTCCAGTTACTCAACCAAAAAAATCAATTACTAGCTGAGCCCTTGCTAGGAGGCAAACTAGTTGAGGTGAGGGCAGCTTTCACAGCTTTGCTGGTTTCTTTCTCTTCTTGCTCAGATTCTGGCTTCCACCTCAGGGCCAGGTACCTGCTGTGGGAGGCACTGCTGAGTGTCTCCTCTTTCTATCAGGGAGACCATCCTCCTGCATCTGCAGAATTGCTTATCAGGCTTTCTTCTCCCTGCTGTTCCCTCTGACATGCAGCATGGGGATTGTGCACTCATCTCTCCCGCCATGAAGCATTCAAGGATAAGACACTTATGTGCCCTACTTGCAAGGTGCCGCTGCAGCTGTTTTGGAGCAGGTGACCCGAGCATATCCTGTTTTTCTGCCTGTGGAGGGCTGGGTAGCAAGAAGCTGAGAACAGAGATGCAGTCAGGCAGCTGAGCTGTGGTGGGTTGGATGTTGCTGTGCTGCTTACAATGGAGCTGGGACAATGGCATTTCTCCATGCTGTGACAGTCCTTGCCAGCCTGGTGCTTTTTTTTCCTTTTTCAGTTTTACACCAAGACTCAAACTCCTACATTCAGCTGGAAACATTTTTCCTGCAATCCAGGATTATAAATCTGTACACTGTAGTCCAGAACAGGGAGATAATGTTGCGCCTCTTTTTGATTTCAGATCTCTCTCTTTCATTTTTGGGGGGGACATATTATGCTAAAAATGTTTTTTTTTTTTAAATTTTTACATAAAATCATTGACATTGCTTGCTTCTTCTGAATGTTTTTTGCTTTCTGAGCACTCAGATCATTGTATGAGATAAATCTGTCTTTGGAGCCTGAATTCCTATGCAGCAATGCAATTCAGTGTGCCCATAATTTTGAAGACATACTGGAGTATTGCAGAGTAAGGCATTAACTGAGGAAGATGGCAGAGTTTGAGGGAGCCATGTTTTGTTTCAGGACAGGAATGTGTGTGCTGTGTGCATGCAAACCAGTAGTAATTGGTGTTCTCTGCAGGCAGCGAGATTGAGATTTCCGCGAATAATTTAAATTTCTTTTAAAACTCATTATTTTCCCTTTCCCTGTGTTATAGTTTGCTGTCTTCATTTAGTTGGTAGAGTTCCTTGGTGTTTTGAGAAATGCAGTGTAAATAATAAGCTAACGATTCCTATTCATCAATTCTTGTTCATGCTGTTTGAGACCATTAGATGGACACTGGGCCCCCTCCTACCCATGTCAAATTGCTGTGTGATTTCTAAATAATGATTTTATGTCATATAACTTAGGTTAACAGAAACTCCTGGACTGAAAACATAATACTAATACTTTGTATTTGGTATTGTAAACATATGTAATAAAAGGCTGCCTTATGTAGTGCAGATTCTCTCATAGCGGATCCACAGATTTTAGATGATTTGCAGTCACCATATTACAACATCTAGGAAGAGATTTGTACGGCATCAGTGGCATGCTAGTTCCCATTAAAATCAAAGGGAGTTTTTCTGCTGGCTGCAATTAAAGCAGCTGCACAGCACTGAGCCACAGGGTTAGAGGCACATCCTTCCAATTATAGGTAGCTCAATCAAAGCCCTTCGTACTCCTGTTTGTTTACTTATTGAATGGATACGACATGGGGGGTTGTGGAACAAAGCAAGTCAAGTTGATAATCTCCTGTCACTATTTGCAGCAGCATAGCAGTTTTCTATTTATTGGCAGGTTTTTGGATGTGAAGTTATGCCATTCCAAAATACCCTTTTAACTATATGACAACAGTTCATTAGGTTGAGACCCTAAGTCATAATTTAATAACTCTAATCCAGAAACTGCCAAAGGAATCTACTCTGAGGCTTGCAGTTGTATTTCCCCATCCAGACTGGAGTAAGATTTCAACCTGAGTATGTGCAGTAAGCTTCATTCCTCTGATTATTCAGATAGCTACTGAAAGGTAAACTTTTCAGGCTTAGTGGGGAGAGGAGAATTTACTACACAGGGAAAACTTGAAAAAATATCTCTCCTTTCTTGAAAATTCCAAACCTTAAATTGTGGGTACAGAAGGAGGATTTCTGTGGAAAAGAGGCTGCTAAACTCTGAACTCTTCAGTTTGAAAATATCTTAAGATGACTTCTGCATGTGCAGTTTCATGTAGTAAGCTGTAGGTGATGAACAAGGCCTATTTCCTTCTGAAAGTTATGAGCCACACCATTTCCCCAAAGCACTGGTAGCATTTTGTTGTCACTGTCAGATCCAGCCCTCAGTTACTGGCCAGCTGTACTGTCGTCTGGGAGGTGGAGGGGACAGAGTGACACTGACTGGTTTCTCCAACTCAGACTAAAGGTTTCAAAACCAGACTGAATTGGTTTCAAAAAGAAATAAATGTTTCTTGGGCCAAGTCATGATACTTTACCAGCTGCTACCCACATCGCAGCACGTGTCCATCTGCTCCTGTAAGGCCTATACAATACAAGACCATCCTGGCTAAAATGATTCCTTCAGGGACCGGTACCACGAGTAGACATGGGCCTGCCTGCTCGCTGCCTTTCAGCAAACCCGGAGAAATGCTGAAAACACAGCAGGGCCAGAGACTGCTGTGAAAGCAGAAGGTGACAGGTCTGTCGAAGGGTGTAGGCAGGGTGAGGGAAGGCAAGTCCCCCTTCTGAACAGCAGCAGGTCCCTGAGCCATGCTTATGAGCAGTTTCCCAAAGACACGGGGCTCACGTGGCTGGACAGGCTGTTTGACTCCCTGCTCCCTCAGCAGCTTTGGAATTTGCTTGCCACTTAGATCCAAAGTTAGCTGAAGGGCAGGGATTGGAAAATGAAATGTTCCTGAAACGTAACTGAGAGCTCGTGATGTGGTGGAGGAGAATGACATCCAAATTGATGTCTCCACAGCAGAAAAGAGGGCAGCAGGAGCTCAGCTACTTTAATTAGGCACTGGAGGATCTGGATGGGAGCACGCTGCAGGAAAGCAGGCTGGGAAGTTCACAGACTACTTGTTATTAGGAGGGCAGCCTGCAGGGGCTCAGGGCTTGCTGCCGAAGTTTGTTTATAATGCAGCACATTCCCCCAGTCTGCTGTAAAGGAAGCCTGGATGGGGCTTAGAAATCAGATTTAACTCTGCTGGGTCCAGTTCAGCCTTAAAACAAAACACACAGCAAAGCTGAATCTGTTTTTCTCCTAACCTTGCCTGCTTGCTCTTGCAGCTTTTCCCTGTCTCTGACCTGAAAACTGTTTCTTATGAATGTTGTGGGTCACACACAGTCCTGTGAATATGATTGGATTTGTGAAGCTGCATTGTCACAACGAAAGAGCTACTTATGCTCAGGAACTTTATGATCCCCAACCTGATGGGAAGAGATAGGGCAGCAAAATCTCCCTATAGGTAAAAGATCCTGCTTCCATGAGGTTTTAGAGCTACTTATTTTAGTTCTATTTAAATATAAATATAAAAAGGATTTGAATGTGCAGAGAGTATCCAATCATGCAGGCTTCTGTGATCCTTTTGGGTGAAACAAAATTAATTTTAATCTCTCAATGTTTGTACGGGAGGGAGCAGTAGTATTTATTTGACAGGTTTGTGGGCATGCTCTCTCTGAAGCACACAGTAAAACAAAGCATAACAAATCTGTATTTACAAATCTGAGAAAGCCTGCACTGCAGTCAACATATTAAAGTTTTCTCAGCAGCTTGAGAAATGATTTGCATTGAGTGCCTTACCCCAGGTTTACTGAGACAGAGGAAGGTGTTGACACAATATGTGTTTGAAACATTGCTTACATTTTCTCACATGAAACTTCAGCTGTTTCTTCGAAGTTTGCCACATGCTGAGATGAAGCAAGAAATACTTAAAAAAATTCATTGTCAGATGCTTTGCTAGATGAGAGAAAAGATAAGAAAACAAGTATAAAAATGCAGAGGAATTATTTCCACCCATTAAAATCCTGAGTTTTCAGTCTCTTGTTCACAAATTTAGCTAGAGGGAGAAGATCAATATCAGAACTCTGCTATCAGCATTAGTTGTTGTATGCTTGGGAGAAATCAGGAGTTGGACTTCAAAGTGCTCTTTATTTGGTGAAGGTTATACCGTTTAAGGCTTGGAGAATGCTGCTTAGCAGAAAGAGGTAATTGGAAGGCAGAAGTAAATGCCACTGCTCCAGCAGCATCGAAAAGTGTAAAACACCATTGCCATGTGCATCAGGCTGCAAAATGAGGAAACCCATCTGGGAAATAATGGTTCAGAAAATCACTGTGTTAAGGGATAATGGAAGGGCTGTTCCGCCCTCTTGTTGGTCCTGAGGAGGTCAATGGGAAGAGAGGTGAAAGGGGGGAAGCAGCCTAAAGATCCCGTGTGTTCCCTCTGCAGGCAGGAGGAAACGGGAAGAATTCCCTACATTCCCCTTGGGTAGGGGACAGCTTTTTCTCCTCTCCTTCTTAGCTGCCTTTTTTTTCCCCTCCTATCTTTTTGTGTAATCTTTGAATTGAGATTGACTATTTTCTGTAAGGTGTGCGTCAACTCCTGTAGAGCTGAGGGTTTGGTGAAGGCACAGAAGATCTCTATTACTCACTGGGCCAGATGTGATGTGCACATTCTTTCAAACTATCACAGTTCAGGTGAAGAAGCTCAGGAAAAATCTCCACAGATAAAAAAATAGTGCAGAGTGTGGCCCCTGCTCATTTTAACTAGCACTGTTGGCTTCCTGAGACTCGGTAATTCTGACAACTCCAATTTTCTTCCAGCGGAGGAATGCCCACCTAAATCTTGATTCAATTGCTTGCAGGAAGGATGGAGCTGACATATACCAGGACTAAAGGAAGACAGAAGTGGTGTTTTGTCCCTTCCACATCCCAAGATAGGTCCTAAATAGACAGTTTGAAGAGTTGAAATCAAGTGGGCTGGAGAGATGATGGTGAGGGGATTCTCTAGTCTGAGAAAGCAGGTAGAAGGGATGTCAGCAAGATACCTCCTTGTCTGGCTCTATTGGCTCCCTGTGGTGCTAATCTCCACAAGAGCCAGGAGGCTGCAAAGCAGACTGGATCAGGCTCCCCACAGCTCATGTTGTCCAACAAATCAGTCCTAATGGAGCACAAGGACAGAAGGTTGTCTTAGGAGTAGGGGCCTGCTCCTGGAGAGAAGGAAAAGATTTACAGACAGGTACACAGCTTGAAAAGTTGTTGGCTTTTTGCCATCCTGCTATACACTTGCTGATGAAGACAGAACAAAGTGAATGCAATTAAATCTCATTAGTGTCCTGCTGTTTTTAACTAACCTAGTAGTTATGTCACTCTGGGGTGTTTTTTCTTTTGTTTGTGTGGGTTTTTTTCTCTGAAGTATACCAGCCCCACCAAAGGGAGACCAGAAAGCCACCTATCCTCTGAGGCTATGTTCAGATCCAGGTCTCAGAACTAGCCCTTTTTAGCAAGAGCAATGCCAGCTGTTGTAAGGGGAGTGACTCCTTTCTCCACACTTAGCACCAGAGCATGCAGTAAGTGACAGCAGAGCTGAAGGGAGCATGCTGCCCTTGCTACTAATCAGAGGAGCTTTGCTCTTGATTTGTATCTCTCCTGCATTAATCAGAGGAAACATGATATGGAAAAATATCTGAGTGGTTGTTTTACACCCTTAAGCTAATTTCCCACTGTTCATAAGGCCTCTGTATTACACAAAAAAATGTAAGTAGTGCTTACATTTTCTCCCAGTGGAAAACAGGATTGCCCTGGTGTCACTGAGGTTTTCCAAGTCCAACTAGACTTTTATGTGGAAGGAAAGACAGCCAAGTTTAGTGACTTCTGAGAGCTCCTCCATCTGGGCAGCCTCTTGAATAAGGGCTTTTTATGTGTCAGAGTTCACAAGACCTATCTTGTTATTTGGATCCTTTGGCTTTCCAAGTATCCTGCAAGAAAAGCTACGTGAAGGGTATTGAGTACCATCTTGTGTGGCTTAATTTGTTTTATTTCAGTCTAAATTTAAATCAATTGCAGGTGTTGATGTCACTTTAACTCTGGTCCCATCTCTTGGTGTGAATCCCATGCAAATGTTTTCTTGGTGGAAATCTTTTCATTTTGGTGCTTTGGCTACATGGTTGACAATATGGGTGACAAAATATGATACTATCCATAAATCTGGCCCAGCTCTACCTCATTTGGGTTTGAGTGACTTAAAAATGCTAAAAAAGTGGTTATTCACAGCTTCCCCTTGTTCCAATGACATTCACAGCTGTTATAGTTCCTTTTGAGCACTGCATTTTTACCGAGGTCCGTTTTATTTCCTTTTGCATGGCACAGCATTCCACAGCTTTAAATTGCACTATCATGGGTGGCAGCTGGGCCTGATTCAGCTCTAGGGGAATGTAAATAAACCTCAGTATTTCTACAGTGTAAAAACCATGTTACTGTTTTTCACAAATAGTCAAGAGGAAAATCATTCTTATTTGTCACAGCACGAAGATACCTGGACAAGTTTACAGCTGTTCTGCAGCAAGGGTGCTTTTGTCCACCTTCCCTAATTCAGTCTTCTTGTCCTCCTGTGTTGAAGCAGAGTCACCTAAGAGCCACCCCAGCAAGTGTGGCATCTATTCTAGGCTAGGTATGTTGGCTTCCACATTCAGTAGAGATTACTGCACCTTCCTGGCCTATCTCTGGAGAGATCCTGGGCAGAAAGCTTGCAAGATGGGTCAGATTACTTTGACAACATTAGTAGATAGGATGGGATCCATCTCCCCAAATCTTTGGTTTGTTAGCTGTCTAGGTGTAGGCAAATGAGTTTAGTTCCAGATATAGATTCTTCTTTTTTAAAAAAAAATTCTGCTTTGTGAAAAAGGTTGAGACTCATGACCTGCTATTGTAGACTTGAATACAAATACTGAGTTTGCCTGGAGACCTTGCAGGATTTGACTTTCAAAGAAAACTTTCTGTAGAATATGCAGGCTTTCATGTTTGCTTTTTTGAGGGTTTTTTCTCATTTTCTTAGTCAGAGGCGGTTGTCCTGATGCACCAGGAAACAACCTCTGAGAGAAACACAAGCCTTGAAATAAAGATGCTCTCCCTGTACAGAAAGAGGAATATAATCCAGAACTAATCTCTAAATAAAAGAGCCAACTGTGCTTCTGAATCTGATTGCAGCCCAGGCTGAGGGGGGGCAGTGGAAGGCAGTGGATTGTGTTTGCAAGGATCTGCTAGAGTGGAAGCGGTGGGAATGTGATAGAGTCGGGAACACAAAACTGTGGGGCCTGAAACTTTAATCAGCCCTATGGCTGTGTGCAGAATTCCCTGTTTCTTGTAGATCCCAGTACAGCTTCCCAGTTCAGGTATTGGGTAAAGGGGTATTCCATGAGTCCAAGTGACAGAACCTGCCTGTTTTCTCCTGGATGCTGGTACTGTGGGGAGATTTTTGCCAATAAATTCTAGCCCTCAGTGTGATTCCCACGATGTGTGCTCTATATCTACACACAGCTCCTGTGCTTGCAGGACTCAGCTCAAGGAGCTGCTCCATAAAATCTCCCTGGGCTGCCTCCTAGCCCTGTGAGCCTTTCCCTGGTGTGGGACCTAAGAGCAGATGCCAGCTCTGTGGAGAGCAGAGAGTTAGATGGTAAATTCAGCCAACAGCCCTGACAAAACTGTAGAACAGCATAATTATAATAAAGTTTTAAAATATTTCTGTATCACTTGGATGATTTTTTTCATTTTCCACTCTGAGAATAACCTCTGATCTCCTGTGGAAATGCATCTAGCATTTAAATGGAATCTACATGTTTCCGTTGGACATTCAATTTTGGCTAGAGCTTTCAAAAGAAAAATAGAAATCAGACAAAAGACACTTATTCTGTGATAATGGTTCTGTTTCAGTGGTGTCTTTTAATTATGTTAGCTGGCTGTGTAAACTTAATTGCATTAGAGGCTACTAATTATCTGATTAGGAAATGCTTGGCTGTAATAGCTTATTTTAATGAATTGACTATGGATGCATGTGATTTTTTGTTGTTTAGCTAGTACTTCAAATTGTTAAACTCCATAAGCTGCATTAAGTCTTTTTTCTTTTTAACTTTTAATTTTAAATTTAATATGTGAAACATGAACACATTTTTAGCAATCTGGAATCGTTGCATATGTTTTCCTCTCTTCCTGTAAGTGATCACATCTCTGTTATCATTCTTTTGTTGTGGTGGGTTTTGTGTGACATTTTCTTTTTTTTTTTGTCTCCTCTTCACCACATTTGTTTCTACTGAGTGACATGGGAGATTTTATTTAGAAGCTGAATTGTATTCAGGGTGTCTCAAGGAGATATTGGGGTATTCTTCTCTGAAGTATGTGAGATAGCACAAGGGTTGCCAGAAATTTTCTGGGAAAAAAAGATGGTGTAGTGATAGCATCTTCTGGCTAATGAATTTCAGAGGATCAGATCCTTCAGATGATCTGCAGGCCTGGATTGTTTGGCTGAATGTGGGCTGTCACATCTATCCTAGGGGTCATGGCCAAGTGATACTTTGGAATGAGAAGCAGAGATGTGAGCCTGCCTAATCTCATTTCATAACAGCTTATGCTCATTCTTGGGAATGCACTGAATTATAAATTTGTAAGTAGAGTTGTGGCCAGGAACACTTCTGAGCAACTGTCCAAGCTAAAACAAGGCATTTGTTCACTTGGTTTCAATTGATTTTCAAGGAATGATGCCTTAAAACATTCTTGCCCTTTTGAGCACTTTCTGAATGTCAGGGGGATTTTGGAGTCATTGCAGAAATGATGATAAAGGAGATGAGATGAAATGAAAGAAATTTGAGGTGTTTCAAACTCCCCTTTTCATTTAACCTTTCTGAAGCGGCATATGAGCCAGCCATATGTTTTTGAAGCTATGGAAAATATAAAAATACTTTGGCAAAGACTTTATTTAAGATAACTTTCAATCTTGATTTTCCAGTTCTGGTAATGCTGAACAAAATATGCACTCTCAAAGTGAAATATAATTGCTTCACGTGGCAGATTTTTTTGCCTCTCATTAGGAGCCAGAGTTGGTTTAAAACCCAACTGTGCTGCTCAGGAGTGGAAGCAAAATAATGACAGCAACTGGAAACTTGTCTTGCTGCTGAGAGAAATGTCTCTGGAGATTTGCTGTTATTTATGTACTTGACCCAAGCCTGATGTTTTGGTACCTGAGGAGGGCTGACATCTAGATCTGTTCGCAGGAAAATTTCCACTGGAGCTTCCCGGTTGTGGTTTAGTCTTGTTCCCATGCCCAACTCTTGCTTTGAGTGCTGTCTTCCCTTACTGTGTACTTCCTCTTGGATGTATCCAAAGTGGGTTTCAGAATATTTGGAATACCAATAGACAGGTGGAGAAGGCACAGATGCTATTGAATGAGACCCGTGTCGTCACTTCTCTCCCCTCTGCTCTCCTCCACCTTCCTTTCTCAATGCAAGTGCCCAGCACAGATAGACTCAATTCCTCATTTTGGGTTTGTTTATCCCAAAATTAAGCATTTCATTTATTTGTCCTCTGCAGTATATAACTCTCAGGAGTTTGCTGATGACTAAATGAAACCTATGACCCCTTTAATCTGCTTCAAGAGCAAAGTGGAACCCTCTTGCTCCTCCTCACACCACTACTGCTGCAGAGCATTTAGCTCATGTGGGCTCACAGCAGCAGCCAGTGGGAACATTCTTCTGTACCCAGTAGTGCTGGGAGCCTTGTAGTGTTGAGAGGTAGGAGAGGTGTTGTCTAGGATTGAGTGAAATCCTGTGACATCAGTTCACAGGGTCTCTGGTTGAACCCTGCCTGGCTTCCTTTGGCTCTGACTTAGGGACTTTTCTCAGTTTTTGCTCATGAAGTCAAACAGTGTTAATAAGGGATTTAACAGTTTCTGGGCAATTTTTAAATGTGTCAGAGCTGAATATCCTGATGCTTGGGAAAAGGTGTGCAAGATGTATCTCCTCTTATCTCCTTAGCCTAGGATAGAAACACAGGCCCACAGACACGCTCTAGTGGCAAAGGACGGAGTAGCTATGGAAAGCATCGTTATGACAGATGTGTCAGGGTGGCTTTTGCCTTCAGCAGAAGGATCTCCAAACTCCTGCTGAGGTTCCCTGAGCACATGTGAGGATCCCAGGCCTGGAGAGGGGCTGGTACAGGCCAGGACTCCGTGAAAGTGCATTAGTGCCTTCTCTAGCCTGGCTGCAGGCTGGGATTTGCTACACGAGCAGGGAAAGCCGTGGACAGCAAGAACCAGAGAGGAGAAGGAGGAGAAAGCCAAGAGGCAGACATATACAGCTAGAAAGAAGGGGTTGAGGGACCAGCTACTGTTCAGTCTTCTGTCATTCTCTGAAAGGCTTGTAGAGAGCAATTAGGAGCTGGAAAGCAAACCTCTGTCCTGCTGCAGTCCCAGCTTTGCTGCCAGATGCTGCAAGTAAAAGCAGGCACTGCCACTTCATATTTAATTGCTGTTTGGTGAATAAGCCTTTGGGTTTTTTTCTTTTCCCTTATTGCCACCTCCAGAGTCTGCAGGTGGAAGAGCTAGAAGAAATAGCTTCGGGAACTCCTAAAATGACAGCCCTGCAGGGTTGGTGATAAGAATTAATCTCAGGCATGGTGTGTGAAGATACTCGGAGACAGTCTTCTGCTTTTTTTTTCCCCTAAAGGACAGGTGTAGCTATTAGCTGTGTGATGGGAGAGAGAATACAAATGGAGAGGGAAGGAATTACAGAATAGCTATTTCTTTAGAGGGAAAAAGAAAAAAAAGTTGGACTTTTGTGGTTTGCACTTGAATGTTTTTCAAGGGACTGGTGCAATCTATAGTGTTAGATTATGCAGACTTTAAAGAGTGTTTTTCTAATCAAAATAAAGCTTTCTTCAATGCTTTACCAAGATTGCACAACATAAGCACATAATGACAACTAAGTATAAGCACTTGCTGTGCTGAAGGTAGCCAGTAATCTTTAATTTGCTGAATGTATTTGCATGGCTCTGTTGAATATTATTTTCATCTTCAGAAATGCAGTTATTATGACTATTCCCCTCCCCAGTATCTGATAGCATTAATGCCAAGATTAACTTTCTCTTTTCTTTCTTAACAAAAAAGAGATTGATCTAATAAAAAGTAAATTAGTATAGGCTACTAAATGGGAATAGCCAGCTATAAATAAGCAAAGCATTTCCTCTTAATTACAGTTTTGATGCTTGCCTTGAAATTTTCTGGTTTTCCTTCTAGTATATTAAAAATCTGATAGTGACAGGCTGGGAAAGAACCTTAGGAGAGAACTGCTGCTACTTTTCATTAATTTAATACATGATTTTTTTTAGTGTAAGATTTTTAGAGTTTAAAGATTCAGGAACTTCGATTTCATGGAGCCTGTGATATCTCACCTCCCACATTGATGCGACGTAGGTGCGAAACTTGTCTGAAAGGTGTTTGTGAAGGGATAGCGATGGCCAGTGCAACGATGGTTAGTTTGGGAAGGAAAAAATTATCTGCAGATGTTAAAAATATGATTAATCATGCAGAAGTAGATTGGAAATTTGCATGCTATGAAAATCACAGATCTAATTTGTTCCCAGAGGATATGTTTACGTACAGCTCCATTGACTTTGACAGAGTTACTTGACGCTTCAGAGTCCTGTCAGCAAGAGGACAATCAAAGCCAATTTCCTTCGAGTAAGCAAGTGCAGGGGAATTTCAAACAGCATTTTTTTCAGATTTTGGTTATGAAATTGAAACCGCACATATCCATCTCAAACATAACTTTTTAAAACTTATTTGTATTTCTTTTTGACTTTGTGATGAAGGCCAATGAAAAGGAGAGATGTTTTGTGTAGAAATTGCTGAAATACAAGGTTTGCATCCTTCTCTACTGGCTGTAACTCGATACACAGTCCTTTGGGATGGGGTGTGCTTGGCACAACTAGAAAATGCAGACCCCAAAATTATAGTCTTGTGTTGGTAGCTGGTATGCACCTCAGGGCAGAAGTCACAGGGGAATTTGTGATCTTGCTCATGAGTGCAGGACAGTTCTTGGCATCCACCTTCCATAAAATCCCCCTGATCATTCTCTGGCTTCTCTCTCACTGTTCCTGCAGGCTGCAACCACATCGCACTGCACTGCACTGCTCTTATTGTCACCCAGGCACGTTGTTTTAATTGCAGCCATCTGTCCTGCTGCTGCTGCTGCTTACAGCATGGAGATTCTTCAGGGTTTCCTTCAAGTTTGATGTTGAATAGCTGCTTGTTATCATCTCAGAGAACCACAGAATGGTTAGGGATGGAAGGGACCTAAAAGTTCATATAGTTCCAACCCTCCTGCCATGGCCAGGGGTACCTTCCTCTAGACCAGGCTGCAAAAAACCCCCTCCAACCCCAACCAATTTGAGTGCTGTTGTTGCTGAGCTTTGAGATAGCTCCAGACGCGTGGGAGAGGAGGAGGTCAGCCTTCCCACTCTGTTTAGCTGTTTGGCCTCATGTAGAGATGAATGTTGTCAAGTGAGCATGGAAGATAATGTATTTTCTGTGTGAACCAAACACAGCAATTAGGCAGCAGGAGGAAGTCGAGCATCATGACTCTAAGTCCTGGAATGTGAGGAAAATCTCCATAACCCTAGACATTTAACACAGCTGGAGCTCTATCTGCTCTAGTGCTGTTGGCATTGATCCTAATGTGGGAAAGGAGGAGGAGGGTCAGACTGATTATTGGTCTTTTGTGCATTGGTCAATGTAAATTTCTGCCTCACTGAAACATTTTGATAAATGGGAATCTTCTTTTAACTCCCCTTGAGATAAATGCTTCTATTTAGCCTGGCTTTTTTGCTGCACAACATCCAACTCGATGCTGCACTTTGGAATACCTTGAAGCACAGTACAGTAAGCAAGGAACAGTTTTGTGCCTATAAGACAAAAAACAAGTCTGCTGAAGTTACAGACAGCCTCAGTCTTATTTTGGTTAATTTTAAGTATGCACCAAGATGTCAGTGCATGACTTTGTGGATTTGATTTTTTTTAAAAAATTTCTTATAGAGGTTTAAGTAGAATAAATTTCTGTTTGATGAGTTAGAAAATCTTTTCTTAGATCTAATTGACTTGTTTCAGAAAACAACCTAAAAAGCCTCAAACCAGCTGCACAACTAAGGTAAAATTCATAGTTGAATTTCTTCCCACTTGAAAGTGGGGTGAAAACATATTTGTAGTCCTTTCAACAAGATCTCAAATCTTGTAAGAAATCTTGTAAGAAAACAGAGCAGTTATGGTATGTGGGGCTTACATACATGACCATTAATTTAGCAACACAAAGGGAACTTTTAAATGCATAAAAAGGAAATAAGACTCTGTGATCTGTTTTCACAGTAGTAAAAAATTGCCAGTGGAGTTCCAAAGGGTTTGTGCTGGGATCAGTGCTGATACTCGTTCATATTCATCTATTCATTCTCGATATATTCATAAATGAAATGGAAAAGGGGAGAACTGTTATTAAGCACATGGTTTAGTGCTATCAATAAACATTATTCACAATAGT
Organism: Pomatostomus ruficeps; assembly: GCA_013400735.1. Lineage (NCBI taxonomy): Eukaryota > Metazoa > Chordata > Aves > Passeriformes > Timaliidae > Pomatostomus > Pomatostomus ruficeps. The sequence continues at coordinate 8,720 of VYZT01036245.1, read as the reverse complement.
AAAGATGAAGGCTGATTGAAATTTATGGAAGGACCTTATGAGGCTCAGTGGCTGGGCAGTAGATGGGCAGATCAAATTAAACATAGATAAATGTTAAGTGATGCATGGAGGGGAAACAATCGTAGTTTCACATATTATATAATGGGTTCTGGACTGGCCTTTAAGTTACTGGGAGGCAGATCTGAGCTTACAGCAGAGCTCCATGGATACATCATCTCAGAAGTCAAAAAGCCCAGCAGCACTGGCATTATTAAAAGTAGAATAAAAAGGAAAACAGAGTCATGGTACTGTACAAAGCTGTGGTTTGCATTTTGAAAACTCTGTGTGGTTCTGGTCCCTTCATCCCAGAAAGAGCATGATACAACTTGGAAAAGTTTCAGAGAATGGTCAGGGCCTGACAAGGTGGTGTTGGGAGTATGATGGTGAGTAACAACACTGAGTGGTATGGGAAAGGTGACAGGGCTCAATTAAGTACAGTCTGCTTCACTACAAGAACCTATGGTCCACGTTCTAAAGACACAAATATGCTTTTCATGTGAGGTTAATTGTATTCTAGAAGTCTTTGTAACAGGATGCTATGAATGCTAAAAATGCCATGGCTTCTGTGGAAGACTGGATGAATTCATGCAGCACACAGGTGGTTCCCCAGAGTCCTGGGGAGGTTTCTCAGTGGGGGGAACTACCAAATATGACTGATCTGTTCTTACTCTTTTACCTTGGCATCTGCTTTTCGTAGTTGTGAGAGGATACTGGCTCAGACACCTTTGTCCTGATCCAGTGTGTTACATTTATCTTCTGAACAGATGGGCTGCAGAGTCTCTCTGATACTTATAAACAAACTCTTATAAATTCTTGCTGCTTCAGGAACCGAGGGCAAGAGATAGAGTATTATCAGCCTTCTCTCTGAACTGGAGAGATCTGATGTATATAGAACTCAGTGGATATCATATCCTGGGTTGCATCAAAAGCAGCATGGCCAGCAGGGTGAGGAAGGGGATTCTGCCCCTCTGCCCCACCTGGAGGGCTGCATCCGACTGGCGTACTCAGCAGAAGAAAGATGTGACCTCTTGGAGCAGGGCCAGAGTAGGGCCATGGAAGTGGTCACGGGGCTGGAGCACTTCTCTGCATACAAGCTGAGAATTGAGGTTGTTCAGCCTGGAGAAGACAAGGCTTTAGGACACCTCATAGCAGCTTTCCAATATCTAACGGGGGCTTGTAAGAAAAATGGAGACAAACTTTTTAGGAGGCCCTGTTGCAATAAGACATGGAGTAATATTATGGACTAGAAGAAGGTAGATTTAGATTAGATATAAGGAATTAATTTTTTATTATGTGCGTGATAAAACACAGGAATACGTTGCTCAGAGAGATTGTTGATGCCTTGTCCTTGGAAGCGTTCAGGGTTGGGCTGGATAGGTCTCTGAACAAACTGATCTGGTTGAAGATGCCCCTGCTTTCTGCAGGTGGGTTGGACTAGATGACCTTTAAAGGTCCCTTTCCAACCCAAACTATTTCATGATTTTATGAAAAAAATTCCATCTTCTCAGTCCCTCTACTGTCCTCCCCAAAAGATAATTGAATCATTTAAAGGTTTCTAGAAAAGTTTGAACTCTGTTATGTTGATATAACACATAGATAAACTGCCCAAGAACTCTCGTAGCCAACAGCACACAGACTGGGGCATGAGCCCAGGATGCACACCGTAGTGGGGCTCTTCTTGCTTAGCTGGGGTACTCTGGGTGTTTCCCCAGTGCTATCTTCTGTCTGCCACAACAGGCATGTGTTTGATCTCCTCCTTGCTCAGGGGAACTTGTGTCACGATCCGCTAACATAGAGCAGGATTCGTGATGGTTCGTTACCCGAATCTCAGAGTGCAAAAGAAACACAAACGGGGAATTTTTACCTTAATCACAACAATGCACTTTATTGCGTGCCAAAACACAATTATGCGAAGGGAAGGGAAGGGAAAAGAGAGGGAAAGGAGGGAGGAAAGGGTATAGCTACCAACGGCCCGACGGAATCCTCGTGGCCCAGCCAATAGATCCGTTGTCTTCCGTGGGGAGATCTTGTAGGGGTCTTCTCAGACAGTCCTTTTATAGTTCTTTTCAAAGCGAGGGGCAATTGGCCAAAAGGTGAGGTAATGGTGCCCATTGTTCGAGGGGACAGGTGCAAGCGTAGGCATAGGGGGGCTCCCCCCCCTCCCACACTCCAGTCCCTTCTCGCTTGGATGATGGAGGAACAATACCAAAACAACCTGTTCCTGGGCTAAGCAGGCACAAGCGTCTGGGACATTCCGACCCTTTCACGCTTCGGCCTCCCAGTGAACACACCTGTAGAGCTGTCATCTCACGTTGATTTTGGCCAGGACTCTCATGAGGTCCTCTTGCCCTTGTTCTTTCGGGGGGGATCATTCTCAGTCCGTAGATGATCATGAGGCAGATGAAAAGGGTCTTCAGACCGTCTCTTACAACTTGTCACACTGGGAAGCTGAAATCAAGTTAAAGCATAGGTAAAAATCCTGTGGGAAATCATTCTGCAGGTGCCCAGCTCTTACACATCGTTATATGCATGTAGGTGTTTTATCTGTGGACCTTCAGTCCCAAACATTCCTCATGTGATAAGGCAAGATTATCAAGGGATGCAACATCATTAGCCACTGGTATTCTTTGAAATCCACGTATGTTTTGCCTTTGTGTTTTTGGAAAAAAAATCCCATCTACCTCTGACCTTTTCCTTTTGAAAATAATCAGTAAATCACCATGGTGTTTTAGCCTCTCTTGGAAGGTCGTGTTTAGTTGTGTATATCATTTGTATGTGGCTGTGATCTTGCTATCCCTGAATCTGCAGAAGTCCCTGGAAAGACCTGAATAGATATTTTACATGTTGATGCAGAGGAAAAAAGAATGTCCAGGGATACTTCTTATCTCCTCTGGCAGTGACTGTAGGAAGTCAGAATCCAGGAGGTAGTAGGGAGAACAATGGGCAGCCTTATATTTTTAATGAGATTTAGCACAGATGGTAGGGAATTGTTAGGTTTTAATTTATAGTCCTTTAATTAAAATCTTTAACATCAGAATTGTGATGTTCATTCAGAGAATCTTATGGGAAAATCTAAAACAAAATTCTGTCTTTGATTTCTTTTTCTTTATGGCAAAGCATCTAAAACACCAGAGTCTGGGTAGAATATTTCCTCCTGCTGTCAAGGTTGGCTTTATCTGGATAATAGGTCAAAGCAGAGGCCTTCAGGGGTAGCTTGAAATGTATTTTAGATCTGGAATGCACAGCAAAGACCCTCCTTAGCTGTGTTGTCTCTGCATACTTTGATGCCATTATGACAACCTTCCTATCTGATTTTGTCTATGAGTACATCAAAATTGCCCTCCTGGTAAAGTGCTCTATAAACTTTAATTGAATTCTGCTAAGTTTACCACACTCTCATAGGCAGAAGGAGGCTGTAATGGATTTTTGTGTGCAATGTAGTTATTCCTATTTTCTGAACACATTTGAAAAGTTGGCGGATGTTAAGAGAGGGGACAGAATAACAGAAGCTGGCCACATTGTGGACTCCTATTAGGACACTTGCATATAAATTGTATCCTCAAATATGGTGCCTTTAGACATGACATTTGAAAAACTTTAGGTACCTTCTAGCCCTGCCAAACCCATTTACCACTGCAAAACATTAAGAAAATGTGTGAGCACTGCCAGAAACCTCTGTCCCCGTGGATCTTCCTGGGTTCAAAAACACGTACATAATTTGGACAGTGGAAAATGCCACAAGTTACAAAAGAGGAAAAGTAAAACAAAAATATTTACTGTTCTGAGCAACCACACAGTTTGCAAGGTGTTTAACCTCGAGTGTGCAAGCAAGAGTGTGCAGTGAAGGAAAACTAGCAGGTTTCTGTGAAACCAAGAGGGCATGTTTGCCTGGCAGTAAATCCAGAGGATGCTTGAGAATTTGTATTAGGTATCCCAGATCTTCCTCCCCAGGAGATTACAGTGGCTTCAGTGGCTTCCAGGCTTCCAGGCAAAGCAGGGATAGCTGCCATGAAGGAAAGAACGGACCACACCCCAAAATGCTGGTACAGGAACCAAAGGCCACAGGCTGATGGTCACCCACATGATGCTCAGAGAATTTTGTGGGTCCCCTGGTAGGAATTGCTGGAAACTGGAGGTTTTGTGTTTGGATGAGTATCTTTTGAGGAGTCACCAATGTCAGCCTGTTGGAAGAAGCACCCTGCAGGCATCAAGAATTCAGTGAAGAAAGATTCATCTGAGGAAAGAAGTCTTTGCAACTGTAGTACTGAATCACAGACGGAGTAGCACTGCTGAACTTCCCCTGGCTTCCTGAAAAATTGAGGTGCAGTTTGGCTGCCACACTAAGCTCTGGAGAAGTGCAATGCTTGAAGTTTAAGTGGTTGCCAAAAATACAGCAAATGTTGATTTCTTGCTTAAACTGGCAAACTGAAATAAGTATCTTCCCCTTGCAAGCAGACTTTTAACTCCTGATAAGGAAACAAGGTTTTCTTTTATATAAAGCAGCAATTCTTCATGATCAAATTCTTTGCAGAAAATAGCCTTATGTTAATTTATGATGTAGAATTGTAATAGGGTTTTTCAGGTAATGCTGCTCTTCAGCAACCCTCTGCTCTGATCAGGGATCTCATCTGTTGAAGTGTCCCTATTCAACTCATCAACAACACACAGGCAGAGCAGAGTATTCCTGTTTTGTTTTGTTTTTAAATTTCATGTGTCAGTCATTATCAATTTGTGCTGTTTTTTCCTTTTTTTTTTTTTTTAGCAGAAAAGAGAAGGTAAACCAACTGCAAGAAGGATTTTCCTCTCCTTTGATTCTGAAATTCTCTTTTGATTCCTAAAATACAGCTGCTTAAGCTGCTGGGACTTTGTTCTGCTTATATTCAGTTGAGTAACAGTCCAGCTGATTCCAGAAACCTCTACAGTCTGCAGTTTCTCATTTAATAATACAGAATAAACAGTTACTGATTTGCATAATTTATGTTTCCCTTGTTTCCAGTGCAGTTTCCTGATTACATTAACAAAATCATGCTTTTACTTTCTCACCTTTGAAGTTCTTACTTTGAAAGCTGAGTATATCTGCTTTATTAATTCAACATAGGTGACATTAGGAATGGGCCACGGCCCACAGTGCACCGATTAGAGGCAGATAAAACAGTTTCTCATTAATATGAATATATAATCAGTTTATTAAGGTAGGGTCTATAGTCTGCAAGGAAACAGGTCACCCTAGTGCAAATTGCTTTGTTTATTTAGAAAAAAAAAAGCAGTCTTGGAGAAAAAATCAACTAATAACTAATCAACTGAAGAAGACAAAAAACCAGAAAGGGAAATGGATGGCAGGGAGAGCACGTATCGGCCATTAGTGAAGTTCTGATAACAACTAAGACCTCCTCAGTGCAATGCACCTTTTCCAGATCAATCTTTCCTTTCATTTCTTTCTTTGTTAAATCAAAGGTCTGCCTAGTGTTTCTATGTAATTTCAATCCCCATATCGCAGAACTGGCTTTAAATTGGAACTAAGAGGACATTTAAGGTGCCATTTTGATTGTTTTGCCTCCTAAGTTTTATTTCTTCCATTTAGCTTGTTGCCTCAGGGGATGTTGTTCTACGCTCTGTCTGCGTCCTACAAAACAGCTGACTGATGTTGCCGGGATCTTCTGATCTGCTCTGCATCTTACAGAATGCTCCTCAGAGTGGTCATGCTCTGGTGTGACTTCCTAGATGTTATTACCTGTCTCTTTCCAGGAGTCCTGTGGGGGATAATGGTTTAAATTTAACCTTTCTCCTTCAAAACTGATGTATTTTTAAGTTATTTATGCACCTGAGTGAGCAATATCACAACAAATTATGGAGTGCCTTTTCAGTTTGGAAGCAACTTCTGTTTTCATTTGGTGATTAATTTCCCTTCAAATGAGGAGCTGAGTGTCCCATTTGGGTACCACTGTGTCCACGTTGAGGATTAAAGTCTCTGCCTAGAGACATTTGAAAGTGTGAGTTGAAAATGAAATGAAATGAAATGAAACTGATACAGCCAAGTGGAGCAACTGAGTATATATTGAAGATAGTTGGATCTTGATTCTGACAGGACACAAATGTAGTTGAGCACAGCGATAACATGATCTGCCTTTCCAAATCTGCAGTATTAAGGAAGGTTAAATATGCTAAAAAACACTAGGCAGATGTCCTAAAGGTTGCTTAATAAAAGCTGGGCTCAGCTATCCACATTTAATGATTCTATATTCAGAATGGACAAGCTTGCAACAGAGAAGACAAATGTTTTCTCTGCAGCCATCTCTACTTTTATCTTCATACCATGTGTTAGAGGCAATCCTCATAAATCTTAAAAGATGTGCAGATTATTTTACCCTGGTTAGCTTCCTTGGAGGTACTGTGGACTTTCTCCTGGAAGTACAACCCTGGCTAGCAATTACTCATTGTACACCAGCCATTAGAGGCTGGATGCTGTTTGAGAGAAGAGAATCGGGTGCTTCAGCCGGAAATTAGCAAAGCTGTACATTTGCACCTTCTCTATCCTGCCTAGAAAGATAGAGAGAGGATATTGCCCAGTGAAAAGGCAGGCAAAAATTGGAAGTCCTGGTGCCACTATATTTTGATATGTCTACATTGGACCATGTTCCATCCTGCTGTTTGGAAATATTTGAGCTCATTTCTTGTCTTCTCAGTTGTGTGTGCTCAAACAGTTGCTTGTGTATTGTGCTGCAGACAGAGATTCATACCTCTTGGTTTAATGCAGTGCTGTTTTCTTGTGCACAAGCAAGGTTAATTTTTCTCCATTGACTGTAAAGGGGACTTTGGTAAACAATATGTTGTTTTTGGCAGAAATCTTTCTTCATTGATTGTGTAGGAAGCTCAGGGAGTCTAAATTTCTAAACATGCTGGTTTAGGTGTGGAATGCTTGGCAGTATTCGTAGTGTGTCCCTCTTCCTTCTGGCATTGAATAATCTATTATTGGGAGGCTCAGGTGAAGAGAGGCTCTCCGATCTATGTAGTGCTGAAGTGTCCTTAAATTTATACTCAGGTGTTGTCCTGAACAGTCATGTGCTTCTCTTTGTATTCTGTACATGTTCCTTCCCAAATCCTGTATATTAACACTCTACAATGCCATGTTAAGCAATGTATCTAATATCTCTCACTCAGCTCATCCGTTCCTTGAGCAGACTTTCATGTACAGGGTGTTTATTTAGGATATTTTTGTCCTTTTAAAAGAAACAGAATGGATAAGGGTTTCTGGAAGGACCACGGTCAGCCTCCAGCTGTCCAGAGTCCCCTTGTTTGAAGCTTGTCTGAATAAACCAGCCATCTCCATGGCATTTTGGCAGTTTAGGTTCCATGCAGAGGATGGTGTTTATGGGTAGTGAATCAGCAGGAAAGCAAGGAATTAAAACTTCCAGCCTAGCAAAAGCTTCACCACACTCAATCTGTCTCATTAACCAGCAAAATAGCTGTGCTACTAATGCTCCAAACAGCATTGCAGTTCTTCTTGTAGCTGAGAAAAAAACCTTTCCCTATATCATTTGTTGATTCCCCTGTGAAGGTTGAGTTTGCTTTACTGACTTGCACTTTCCACTGTGAACTTGCCATGGTGCTAATTTTCATCAGCTGTTCTATGAGCTTGTTTTCATTAAAGAAACAAACAAACAAGCAAAAAACAACCAGAGAAAAGCTCACACGCCCCAAATTTGGGCAACTGCTGTTGCAAGGCCCTGAGACTAAAATTGTCCTGATGGAGCATTTGTGTTCTCTTTGAAATAAAACCCAAACCCCAGCAAGCAACCAGACAGCTGTCTCAGCTGCTTACCTGTACCTTACACCTTGCTGCATGCATGTCCACTGTCAGCTTAAAGTATATCAGAAGGTCACAGTCTGTCTTTTCTAACATAGGAATGGTCAGTCTTGAGTTTTCTTCAGTGGTGGAATTAAAAAACGTGTCTGAACCTGAAGGATGAGTTCAAACTGTGTGTTGTTGAAAGGCCCGTGTCATGACATTGATTTGCTTGGCTCCTAGATTTCCTAACCCCTAAGAAATTCAGTTGTGAAAAGGATATAAAAGAGGCAGAAAAGTAGATGTGTTTATCGTGTTTTTCTTCTAGTTTTGTGCTTGCTGACATGTAGCATGTAAACAGAGGGAACCATTTTGATCCAAATTCACGAAAAGAAAATACCTAATTTGTGTCATTTAAGTGTCAAAGCAGGTGTTTTTTTCACTTGTAAGGTCAGCTTTTGAGGCTAAAAAAAAGAATGCTGTAAAAATTATGTAGATTACAAAGCACTTGGTGATTAATAGAAAAAAAATTATTGTGAAAGACAGATCTGTCTTACAGAGTTGCAGACTGTGTTTCATGCTTAGGTTTCAGTAAGATCTCCAAATAAAGTCAAGATTGAAGAAAATTCTCACAGTAGCAATACAATTGTTGGACTCTGATGATTTCTGTCTATTCTGTGGCTGTATATGTCTTTTGATGTATTTCCAGCTTTGAATTGGTTTCTCCATTCTTACTACCACGTACCACAGGGTATAAACCTGGACAAGCAGAGTTAAGAAGCAGTATTAGGAATAAAGGCTCTCTTTTTGCCTGGTATCATACTAGAAATGGGAAAATTGTAGTAATTGGGATCTAAAACTAAAAAGAACTAAAAATCAGCAAAGGATAATATTTCAC
>VYZT01036241.1:0-17927 GCA_013400735.1 Pomatostomus ruficeps | reverse complement strand
ACAAGCCTGGCTATTTAAGTGTTGTGCTCCCTGACAGAAAATGGTGAAAGCCATCAACTTGAATGCACAAGTTCTCTCAATTATTTTAATCCTTTTTAAAAAGAGTGTCTTTTCCAAGGTGACATTTTTAACTACGGCCTCTTGCATTTTCTTTTTTGTATACACACAGTGCTTTGCAATACATTGCTCCCTGCTTAACAAAGCAATGCTTGACAACTAATAAAAAGAAGCAATTCATAGCTAGTGAGAGATTCTTAATCACATGGGAGTGAGGCCTGATCTTTGTGATTTAAAAAAACATATTTTAAAGTGGAATACTACATATATTTTTATATATATATATATATATGTTTCTTGTGTACACAAGAATGCTTTTTGTGCCTGTTTTGCCTTGGAGATTATATTGGAAGCTGGATTTGGGTCTGTGTTGAAGCATTCCAAATTGACTTGACTTTACAGTCAAGTTCTCCTTATCTACTGCTGCATGTGCAGCAGTGAATTTCTTCTCTAAAATTTCCCATTAAAATGTTTCAAGGGAACTCAGATGTACTTAGACTGCAGTTCCAAGGACCAAAGTGAGATGATTCTTTGCTCCTCTGATATACCTTTCTGTAGTTTCTTTGTTCACTGTACCTAGAAGAAAAAATAAATTCCTGGACAGTTTTCTCATCTTCTCACCTTTGCACTGGCTTCAGTGCTTATCTGGTCTTCTGCTGAGCCATTGTGTGCACTAGCACAAGAGGAAAGTACGTGCAGCAAAACAAGTGGTTAATTTTCTGTAGGGTTAGCATATTGAAATGGCTTCATGCAGGGTTCAGTGAGCAGAGAAGTTAATATGAGCAAGTGGAAACATTTGAGTAGGGATCATGAGAAGATCTCCAACATTTAGAGAGCCCTGAAAATTGAAATTGATTCCTGATGTGCCTGTTGATGCTGCTATCAAAAATGCTATTTTGAGATTTCATTTTCCTGTGTGAATTCAGTGGACTTACTGAAACTGCAGTGCAGAAGTCCTATCCTCTTTTGAAATACATATTTTTTCAGACTGTGTCTTTTTGGTATCTTGCATAATACTATTTTAATTTCATTATTGGTGGCATTTTTCAGACACTGTCAAAGAATTTGGATGACTTGTAGCAGTAACCTTCAAGATTAATAATGATAGGTAGTTCTGGTATGTGTTGTGGAGCTAATTAAAAAGCTGGATATTAACTCACTTACCTGTGCTGTGCACAACCCCTTCAATGCCAGCCTAAGGTTTTGCGGTGTCATGCAGTAAAATAGTTTACTGAAGTAATCAAGGCTAAAAATAACCTTCTGAAAAAACGTGGCATGAGACAATAACAAGTAGCTGAAGGTAAGTAAGGCTGGTGATTTTTTAAGCCTGCTTTGCTGCTGGAACAGAAGCATTATGTAACTGCCCTGGCAGTGATCAATCCCATCCATAAATGCCGAAATGACTGTGGCAATCTTTGTGGTATCTTCACCCAGTGCTTACTGGTGTCCTCTAAAAGGCCACTTCTGTGATACCCTTCTCCCCTTGTGGGTTCAGTTTGGTTGGTGCAACACTTTTAAGAGCCACCTGTGAACTGGGTCAAGAAACATGAATGCATTTAAAAGCCTGTACAGAAAGGAGAAAAGATGCGGTTAGTTTAAATTCTGACCACTGTCCCAGTTTGACATGTGGTGCTGTAGAAATAGTACTGATGTGAGCTACTCAGGTTGTCAGTGCTGTATAGGGAAACATCTGTGGAAGCACTGCCTGAGCCTCTGGGGGTCTTTGATAAATGAGAAGGTCCTAAATTGCTGGAAACATATGTTAAAACTTGGAACTATTAAAAGCATACATGTAAAACTAGTATATTTGACTGTATGTTTGCCATTTACTACCTATAATATATAAAAAAAATTCTGGTAGTCAAAATGCTGTACACCCAGTTTTACTTAGGTCTACCATAAGCTTTCTGTTAAAGAATGCTTTAGCATGATGATGTGGACACACAGAGGAACTGCAAAGTGTTGAACAAGCCACATCTTAATCTGTAATGTGCAGCTCAGGCTCTTGCGTTTTAGTCCCCATTCAATATGTGCATTCATTTGACATCAGACGTTGGGTGTACTGGACACAGGAAAAGGAGCAGTGAACTTTGCGAATCATAGAATGGTCTGGGTTGGAAGGAACCTTAAAGATCATCTCGTTCCAACCCCCCTGCCATGGGCAGGGATGCCTTCCACTAGACCAGGTTCCTTAAAGCCCTGTGTAACCTGGTCTTGAACACTTCCAGGGAAAGGACATCCACAGCTTCTCTGGGCAGCCCATTCCTGTGCCTCCCCACCCCTCATAGGACAGAATTTCTTCCTTATATCCAGTCTAAACCTATCCTCTTTCAGTTTAAAGCCATTCCCCCTTTTCCTGTCACTACATGCTCTCATAGTCTCTTTCCAGCTGTCTTGTAGCCAGCCCCGTTTAGGTACTGGAAGGTGCTACCAGGTCTCCCTGGAGCCTTCTCTTCTCCAGGCTGAATGACTCCAACTCCTTCAGCCTGTCTTTGTAGGAGAGGTGCTCCAGCTCTCTTATCATATTCATGGCCTGCCTCTGGTTTGCTCCAGCAGATCAGAACAGAAATTAAAAGACAGCTAACAGAAATTCACTATTTCAGTTGTTAGGATGGAAAAACAGACTTTCACTGAAAACTCTTCTTTCACATCTGGAAAGTAATTATTTTGAATTACTTTTATAATTAAAAAATCATGTTTCCTTAAGTGCTGTAATTATTCTGTGTCCAAATTCTGCACTTGGCAAAAGTAACATTTCCCATGAGCTCGGGTGGTTATTGTCCTCTGTCCACGTCTCAGGGACATTGCCTGCTGCATTTTCTCAGAATTTCATGTGTTTGTAACTTTCTGATTTCTGCCCCAAACTGTGCTGTGATGTTTGTGACTGTAAGTATGCAGTGCATTGGCTTCAGCTTTGTTTCATGACTGTTTTTATGGATTTGTGTTTGTTTAAAATAGTAAAGATTTACTCAACATATTACTCTGAAAATTATTAACAGTTAGTCTGTAGGCCATTACATCACGAGGAAACCAAAGCGTACTTGGAAAACACTTGCTTTTTTTCTCTCAAGATTGCTGAAATACAAAATACAGCTGTTCCACAGTGCACGTAATACTCACTGGCAGTACTAGAAGAAAAGAAACAATAGAGGAGAAATGCAATACTGAGAAAAGTTTCAATTTTCTTTTTAATAGAAAAAGCTGTTTGTATCTCCAAATACAGATTTTAATAAAAATTAATAGTGTTAAAATGGGATAAAGCTGTGTATCAGAATTATGTGAACTGCTCATAACCTTTGAGTATTGCCATTTTCTAGTATTTTCTATGTAATAATTATTATTTTGTGTGTATCTGATTCTGGAGTCAATGTGTGTCACTGAATGTCTATGCTTAATACTTCATTTAAAAATCTTAATGTGCAGGGCCCAGTTGATATTCATAGAATATATAAAATGGAAATATTGATTGAATATTAATTGCAAATTGTATTGCTTTTTCTATTGCTTTCCACTCTCACATCAGCTTTTTACATCTAGTTTAGGTAAGCATGTGGTGGGATGGTCAATGTAGGAGCTTCTCTTGCAATGAAATGTCTCGGATGTCTCTTAGAACCCAAAATTGCTTTTATGCAGATTAATTTTTAGAGACATCTGTGAATAAGTAAATGGCAAATGATGTCCTTTAATTGAAATAGTAAGTAAAAATACCTTAAGCCACCAGAAGCTGAGCTTCTGTGGTATTGCCTTTTTTACTATTCCAGGTCCAACTGAATCAGCTGTGATGAGCATTTATTCTGAGTAACAATCTCTTGAAGAAAATGGTCTGTTAAGGTTAGAAATCAAATTATTTTCTATTACACTAAATGAATTGCTGCTTTCTGCTTGCCAGAGGCACTGCTTCAAAACAAAACCAACCCAACTCTCAGGGAGTTAAAATATTGTAGTCCTAAGTCGTCACGTCTGGCTGCAGAGTGACCTCAGCCCTCTCCTGCTCTGAATCATTGTTGAGAACTCACATGATCTAAATAGACCGAGGTAGGTTTCAGTCCCAGAAACTGTTTGTCTTTTCATGTGTCGTGGCTAAATGAGTACAACCTTGACATTGTTAGAAAGGGCACAGCTACACCCAGTTACTGTAGGTGTAGTAGCAGATTAACCACTCCAACTACTTTCGTGTGTGTAATCTTTCTAATCTTGTTCAGGTGGCCATGTTGCTTTTCTCCTGTGGCACGTAGACAGAGCTTGATTGTGGTTTTAATCCTGAAACTCTTTTTATGGTGGTAGGCAGACAAAAAAAAAAAAGGGAGAAGGTATTGCATACAATGTTGAGAAGGTTAGGCTGCAGTTATGGGAAAACCCACAAACAACACATTTGAATTAAAGGAAGTTATTAAAGTGATCTTTCAAGAAATGTCTGAGAGCACTGCTTTTCATACTTACTCAAAGTAATGTGAGCATGATGTAGTCTGTTTGAGAAAACCAGCAGAGTTTCTGACAGTAATATGTCGGAGAAGAGATTTTGGAAGCAAAGTTTTCCTGACTGATGTTTCTTGCATTTAGAACCAAAACCAAGAGTTGCGAAATTACAAAACTTACTGGTGAAAAAGCTGTTAACACCTACCCTTACTGTTACCCATTAGGGTATGAAGGAGAACTTGTTTTGCTTTAAAAGCAGAAAGGAGAGCTGGTTTCTCCTGGTACTTGTGAGTTACAGTAATCCTAGTTAGGCTGTTTCAAATTTGCAAAGAGTGTATATTTTGGTTTTACTAGTTTTGTTTTTGGTTTTGCCAGCAAAGAAAAGCTTAAGAAAATCACTGGTACCTCCTTAGTTGCTTTCAGCTCTTTGTGTTCTTCTACAGGTTTGTGGTACTCTTGACTAAGTTTTGTTGTCTCTGAAAGGGATTAACAGTTTCTTGAACAGTTTTTTTTCTTTCGGCAGCTTTCCTGAGCGCATGTTTTCTTGTAATGGGGATGTCCTCTACTCTCCCTTACTTCTACTGTCACTCACTTCATGACCTCAATCCAAAACATATTCAAGCCCTCTAAGATACAATCTAACAAGCAGCATTAAGGTCTAGTGAAAGAGTATATTGTAGTGTAACATGAATATATTAGCTGAGTAGCTCTGTACTGTGTTAAGTATGGTAACAAAACTATAGTTTTATCATGCTTCTAGTTTAGAAGAATAAACATGAAGCCTTCAATTTAGAAAATAATAGAGATCAAATACAGTAGCAGTTGCCATTGGAGCTGCATCCACAATTGCTTCTGTCATGTGGAACAGCTACCTTATTATGCTCTCCTGCTTTATACTTACACTTTTTTTTATCCTTGTGATGTCTGAGCATTAAATGATGTTAATGTCAGTAAGCTACTGAATGATGTTACCAAAACCTGTTCATGTCACTTACTCTATTCTGTATGTAAGGTGGTTTTTTTTTTGTTTTTTTTTAGACATAATCTATTTGGGAGTAATACTATTTGAATCAGCTGATGTCTAGCAGATACTCTTTATACATACTTCTGTGTAAGACACTGTCGTGGTTTAACCCCAGCTGGCAGCCACTCACTCACTCCCCCTCCAGCAGGATCAGGGAGAGAATCCGAAGGGTAAAAGCCAGAAAACACCTGGATTGAGATACAGACAGTTTAATAGGGAAAGCAAAAGCTATGCACACCAGCAGAGCAAAACAAGGAATGAATTCAGTGCTTCCCATGGGCAGGCAGGTGTTCAGCCTTCTCCAGGAGAGCAGGGCCACGTCACATATAATGGTGACTTGGGGAGACAAACACCAACACTCCAAATGTCCCTCTCTTCTTCCTTCTTCCCCCAGCTTTATATACCGAGCATGATGCCATATGGTCTGGAATGTCCCTTTGGTCAGTTGGGATCACCCGTCCTGGTTGTGTCACCTCCCAGCCTCCCATGCACCCCCAGCTTCCTCGCCAGTGTGGCCATAGGAAAAGCAGAGAAGGCCTTGGCTCTGTGTAAGCCCTGCTCAGCAGTAACAAAAACATCTCTATGTTATTAACTCTCTGTTCAGCACATATCCAAAACATAGTGCTGTACTAGCCACTGTGAAGAAAATAAACTCTGCTTCAGCTGAAACCAGCACAGACATTCCTGAGCCTGAAATTGTAAAAGAAATTGCCACAAGAGCTGTAACCATACTGTGGCTCTCATGTCCCTGTCACTTCCACAATAAATGGACATAAGGAACAATAGAGAGAAGTGGGAACACATCAGGATAGAAATTATCACTGTATAAACATACTTTTTCACTCAGCAGGGCCCAAAGAGACCGCAGTGTCGTCCAGGCAAGAGGCTGTGGTACAGTGCTGGTGCAGAACTGCCTAATGCCCTGTGTAAGTCCATTAGCATAACATATTTGCAGTTTAGAGTGCATATTTCTGTGAAGGAAATCTGCATTGAAGTGCAGTTATGCAGATTATAAGAAGTTTTCATTGAGTCTGCCATAACCAAATCAAACACAGCCTTCAGTGTTGGAGCTAGTAAAGATAAAAGCTTTATGCGTATAAATAACAGATCTGGCTTTTGCTTTTTGGAAGGTATTCATTGTTATTAACATTTAAGAACATTGTCCTTTACATTTAGTCTGCTAAATAAGAGAGCACTGGGAGCAGAGAGGTGGAGCAGGCCAGCAAGTGAAATTCTATCTGTTTTGCTTCTCAAATATCAGATCTCTTTAATGCAGTCCATGTGTTCAGTGTTGCTGGCTTTTAGGTGGTAGAATTTTCATACTGGGGGAAGTAACTATTTGCAAATAACTATTATTTTGCAATTCAGGGTTAGTTAGAAAGAACTCATTGCCTTTGCACAGGGAACAGAAAACTAATATTGGGGGTTACTAGTTTTGGTTTGATTTCAGTGCTCATTTACTCAATGACACAATAACCCTCTTTGTACATATACTTCGTGCATGAATGGAAGTGTGAACAGGACCAAAAGCGGGTGTTTGTGTTACAGAGGGGAAAGTTAAAACAATATTTATAGGCTAGTCATTTATTATTTAAGTTATTTGAAGTTGTTTCATAAGATACAAGTTGAAGTAGAAAACATTGAAGTCCAGTTTTACCTAGAGGATTGGTCTCAGTCCTGCTTCAAACCTGCATAATTAAGCAGATGTTCACAGAAGATTAATTGTTTCTTCTATTAATTTTTACCTTAGAGTCTGATTCTACCCCTTTTGTAGTGCCCTATTCAAGCATTAAAACTAACTGTGGGTACTTCCCATAAGCTTCTGTGTAATGTAACTATTTTGCATGCAAAATACTCCTCAGGATTCTGGAACTGGGTCCTTTGGTGTTGTAGAAGAAGAATCACAACTCACAGACTTGTACCTGTAAATGTTAGTGATGGGTAAACATGACCAGCCAGTAAATGGATTTGATGTCTTTGCTTGTCCAGTACTAACTGTTCTGTATGGAAATACGTGAGGCAGGTGGTACTTCAGTTTGTTCTTCGTTGCAGCACCCCTTCAGCTTGTTCAGTGAATGTATGTGCCAGAGTGGACCTCTTCAGCCAATGACAATATGGGAAATAGATAAGTAAGATTTTAGCTGATACATATGACTGTAACATGGATAGGAACTTCATTAGAACCATTTAACTCAACTAACAGCATCGATTCCTTTATTCTTCCCCCCTGCACCCCCGTTTTCTTTTCCTGGAAGGGGATATGTTTAAAGTGTTGGTTTGGCCACTAAAACTGATATTAGTTTATATATATATCATTTTAGAAATCACATATTCTTGTTCTACTTACAGAAATAAGTTTTTGTGTAGATTGGTTCAGGAGGACAAGAACACCTTTAAGAAAACAATGAATTCTGACTATTTATTTTTCATGATTTAATGTTTCATTTTCAAGTGAAAAATTGTTTCATTACTGGTGTGATGTCAAAGATGTGACTCATGGAAAATTTACAGCCTGATAGTATTAAGAAAGACTGCCGGACGTGGATTTGTAAATTGGGTATGTTAGGCGGGAATCATCAAGGAGAAGAAGTGATGGAATCTTCTCTTGTCACTTATGCATTTGGTTTTCTGGTAAAAATAGTAGTTTTAAGATACATCTAGGCTCAAGAGGGGACAAGCCATCTTTTCCAAGAAGTAGCTTTTAGATTCTGAGAAGCACGCCTACTTTACTTAACGATGTGAAGAGAGGAATAATTCTCTACATTTAATATAACTTCCCAGTATAAAATTACATTTAAGGGATTGTTTGGAAAGCTGGTTAGGACTGTAGCATGCTATTTTTTAAAATCCTGTTTCTATGTGCTCTGATTTCCATGACACTATTCTTTAGGGACAGCACATTTGTTATAGGAGGCTAAATTGTTTCCTTTTGCAAAGCCTTACAGGCTCTGAAACTCCCACTGGCTGTTGTCCAGAAAGAAAGATTTGTGGGTTCTTCCCAGTGTCTGCAAATGTGTGATGATATTTATATCCATTGAGTTGTTTTCACTGTAGCTAGATCTGGTAAAATGCTTGTGGCTTTACTGCAACTAAGAGACTTGTGGTAAAGACTGAGAACTTCGAAATTAAGTTTTGTGCTTGAAGAGATGTTCTGACTTCCACTGCATCTGTGGTTACTGGGTGGGAAGGAGGATCAGCCTAGTTACACATAAGCCCTCATAGAGAGGGGCAAAGTCAGCAAACCTTTAAAGAAAGAAGTAAAACTTCCATTTTTTTGAAAGCACTAACACTATTTAAGTGTGGACAGAAGCAGAATATTGTCTCAACTGTGACTTCAAAAGTGATTCACAATTTTCTTATTGGTAGAGTACTTAAAATCCATTTCATTCTGCACAGCTGTAAGTTGTTGATTCAAAAATCTTTCACTTTGGGACTTCTGAAAGAAAAAGCTGCCTTTTTCTTATATTTTTCTAAACTGCTGAGAACAAAAAGAAGGGCAGATGTTTCACTTCTGTGTATACTTTCATGTCTTCTTTCTCTTTTTCTCTGCAAGCAACTTCCACAAGGAAGGGGGGAAAGACCAGTAACAAAATCTCTTTGTTCTGGGAAGCATTTCCAAGCATGAAAACAATACAAATGTGATGCTTTTATAGAAAATATTTGCATAAATTGTTGATGATTCACTTGATCTTTATTGGAAATATTTTCATGCTATTTACCACTTCCTCCAAATACAGCTTATGTGAATGGCTGTCTCAGATTTTTCCATATGGTGTTCCCTTTCCCTTTCCTTCCCTTCCCACTTGATATATCATAAAGAAAGGATGGTCATGGCCCCTTGAAACTTAGCCACCTTTGAGTTTGAAAATCCACAGTGTAATCAGTAAATAAAGGGGCTTGACCCTTTTCCTGGCTTTGCCCTATGTTTTCTGTGTAGTCTTAAGTAGTAGCAGTGGTCAGTCTATCTGCAGGTTTCCTACTTTCTGAAACAAGGCATATGGCTACCTTAATATCTCCTGATTTCCATTTTTATTTGAAGTTAATCAAGTCTGACTTTGAGATCCTTAGAAGGATGTTTGTGTATGGAAATAATTTTCTTTGAATATTTTCTTCTAACTTAACACTTTTGAAATGGATTTATGGCATTAGGTCTAGAAATAAGTTATATTGGATGTAGCATATGTAGCATAAGACTTACTGGCTCAGTTCAGTATGTGTGACTGTAACTGGCTAAAGATCCAAGTACTAGTGAAAGGATGTGGTAAATTTTCCTTGGAGCTGGCAAAAGTTCCCGTATTTGGAACTTCTAAAAACAACTAGGTTGGTATCCTGGAAAACATACTGCAGAAAAGACAGTGCTTTATTGGTAGAAAAATAGGCTGATTTTTGCTGTAGGCCTCTCTATGTACGGCTGGTAAAGTTGTAAATGATAGTTATTCTAATTCGCCTTCATTTTGTTGGATGTGGCCTACAGTATGCCTGAAACGCTTAGTCTCATGCCAGTGAAAACGGCAATTGACATTTCCTTGTTTAGTTTCTCTTGTTAAGTGCAGAGTGAGACTTCCAAGGGTGTAGCTAAGAAAATACTGAATTTTTTTTTCCCAGATGAAAAGTTGCAAGCATCTGACAGTAGGGTGGAATAGAAAAGTTATCTTGATTGTGTAACTCCAGCCTTTGGCTGTGCAACCCTGATAACACTGGAGCACTAGATGAATGCTGTTGACTAGATAATGTTGTTGTTTTTAGGCTGTGGACTGTAGACTGGCTTTCACACAAGCCAATGGCGTGGGCCTTTCCCACACTTGCAACATCACTGCTTTTCCAGCCCTACGACACTCTGGTGTACAGAAGGTAAATTGCAGCTGGAGTGCCCTCCGCTGAGGTCAGCCATCAGCCGGGCAAAGCCGCGCGCTGCCCCTCAGCAGTGTCTGTCAGTGTGAGTGCGCACGGTACCACACGGTCATTCTGAAATATGCACCACAGGCCTATGGCTGTCACTTTCTTGTAGCAGCAGATTCGTAACCTGCTCCTCTCCAGCTTGAGTTTCTGGGGCATCCTCCTGCAGCAAGTGTGGCTGAGACGGCATCTGGGAGCTAGAGGAACTGTGAACCTGACCTCCTCTCACAAAGGGTTTCAAATGACTTGGGTCAGATGTATGAAAGTGATCAGATGTATGGGTGCAGATGGGCACAACTGTGATTAGCTCAGGGTGGTACCTGGAATACCTGGATGTTTGTGCTTTAAGGCCCTCAGGATAAGAGCTTGCTGAGGGACCTGCTCCAGAGGTCTATGTGTACGTGTGGTGTTTGCAGTGACACCTTTGGAGCTGCTGGTTTTGTTCAACTCAGAAGCTAGAAGGATTTTTTCTTCATTTGCATTTTTCTTCATTCAGCCTTAGAAATGGCAGATACATGTTGTGAAACTTTGATGTAGAAACTGATTTAATCCAATTAAATCTCCTAGGAAGTTTGTCCTGCAGTTAAAGCTACTTTCTTTTGCTTGATAACATTGGATTAAGTGTTCTGGAAGGAAAGGAATTTAAGGTCTGAACTCTTGACCACCAGAGTTCTCTGTGGAGTTGGCCTAGGAAAACATTTCCAAGATGATAGCTGAGATTTTAAGTCTCAGTATAGTATTGTATTTTTGGGGGGGTTTGTGTAAGAATAGATGTTCAAAAAAGTGTTTGTACTTTTGTCAGTCTTGTGTAATCCAGGATCAGTTCATATTACTGACTACTACATACTATCAGTTTTGACATGGGAGGAAGTGGATGAGTAAAATGAATAGTAGAACAGTTCACAACTATTTTTGTGGCAGAACTAGCCATTTGTTGGTTTTGGGAGACTGCAAACCTCACTGCTGTCTATACTATACCAAAAATAAAGGTGAAGCATCATTATTATTATTAGAAGTAGCATGAATTAATATTGAGTTGAGTGAATTTGTGATACATCTGCCTGTGTAGGTATGGTTTCAAAGGGCTAGAAAATACGGGAAAAAGTATTATGAGCTGATGTTTTCATCACTCATACTGACATTGTTGTCATACTGCTGTGTCACTGAGTCTCAGCTTCCCAAACCTCATCACGTGTACGTAATACCTTTTGGGTAGCAAGTGCATTATACTGTTTTGTATGCCCATCCTGCTAAGGGATCAGGATTTTTTTGGTCATTTTTTACCTGGAGCTTTGGAAAATACCCTGGTGTCACATCATGATGCAGTAATGCCACTCTTTGATGATTATACTAGCTGCTTTTCCTTCTTAATAATCAAAGCAGGAGGAAATGTGTGAAATTAGCTGCATGGCAGAGGGAATTCATTAATGCAAATAAATTGAATTCTACTCAAGTTTCAAGGTTCTGGGTTGGAGTCACAAGGCAGTAATCATCTAGCTGTTTTTAGTTATTTATTTAGTGGCACTTTCCTTGTCCGTGAAACTGGTATTTACTGTGGGTTAGCCTAAGAAAATGAGCAATGCTATTGAGGCCTTGAGCAGTGTAAACGTTAACAAGTACCTTTTTGTTGTAGTCTCTGATGCGTTTGACAAGACCAAGGGGGAGAGAGTGAACAAGTCAGGATGTTATGTTGTGTCTGTGAGGTCTTCATCTGCAGTTTGCCTTTCAGGTACAACCCAGCTTGCTAGCAACTAGAATACTTTACCAAGTGGTGGCAGTTTTCTATTGTAGGTAGTATAAATGAGTGAATGTTTGACTTAATGTAAGGCTTTAGAGAAACTCTCTGAGTCTTAGAGCAACATTAAGCTGTGGGACCCTTCTTTTATCTGATTAGAATTTAGAGCAGGACACAGTGTCTACAGACCATAATATCACACACAGTTTGTCTCATCTGTGGCTGATTTACCTGCCAGCTTGAGGTCTGTGTGGCACATCTTTTTTTATTTCACGACTACATAGAAGCGCCCGATAGCTCTGTTTCCTCCAAGAAATAATGTTCCCTTGCATCTCTTTCACTGTAACTCTAGAGGAATCCTGGGAAGGGACAGATTCCAAGCCTGTGGTTTACTGAACTACTTAGGTGAGGTGAATTTGAGCTTTACCCTCCACACATTCTGGTCCTTAACTACAAGGAGGTGGTCATTTTTTTACACAAGAATGGATGGTTGATTACTTTCTGCATTCATGTAGTTCTTTAACATAACGTGTGTACCTAAGGCTGATGAATAATGGGCGTGGCTTGAAAAAGCAGATGTGTAAAAGTGTGAATGTGTATTAGCTGGGCATGTCAAACATGCATTTGAGACATGGCTTCACCAAGATGGCTGATGGCACTACAGACATCTTATTACTGCTGCATAGTGTCATATCCAAAGTCTGGGTTGCCAATGTACAAATAGTGCACTATGTATTAAAGTCTGTGTGTCTACACAGTGTTTTGGGGTTGTTTTTCCTTTGGAAATAGTGACGCTTTGTTATGTAGATCCACTTCTGATTTTATTGAATTAAGCAAATACCAAAGCTACAGTACCCTTAAATGTAGCAGATAAGCTTTAGTGCTAACTTATCCTATATTAGTTTTTCTGGCTTT
Organism: Pomatostomus ruficeps; assembly: GCA_013400735.1. Classification (NCBI taxonomy): domain Eukaryota; kingdom Metazoa; phylum Chordata; class Aves; order Passeriformes; family Timaliidae; genus Pomatostomus; species Pomatostomus ruficeps. The sequence goes on along the minus strand of VYZT01036241.1, from coordinate 4,884 downwards.
GCTGTATTCATCCTGGCATCATCTCTAAACTTCAGTCACTCAAGAAATGCCTTAAATCTAATGTTCAGTAGCTCCTTGATCTTATTACATGCAGTGTAGAAACTGTGTTAAACTAGAGAATGGGACAAATTATGTCTTACCCAAAGGTAGTTTGGAAATCTGCAAATAGAGGAGTCAACAGATAGAGAAAGACTTGTGTTACTGATGACTGAAAAGTGTGTTTATACTAATTCCAACTTTAAAATAAGATTTTTCTTTCCATTATTAAAAATGCCAAAAATCCCGAAAGAAAATGCTGTCCAGAAATCAGGAGGTGCAAATGAGATCAGGCATATTCAGAAACATGTGCCATAAGCAGACCCTAAGGGGATAGCTAGAGGTATGCCCTCCAACGTCCCTGGGTTAATGACTGTAGTTGGTAAGGAAGTTTAAGAGCAATAGCTCAGCTGCTTTCTAAAGTATCATGTGCTCTCCTGCTGCCACCCTCAGGGACAAGGTGCTGGATTAGATAAATCATTGCTCTGATCAGACTGTGAAGAGAAACTACTTCCTTATCCACAACATGTAGTAGGCAGAATTGCATTGGAGCTCTCTGCATAAATGTTCACTGGAGGTCTTTTGAAGCAGGATAGGCAGGTTGAGTGTGTTGTCAGTCTGATCATTTGAGGTTGTACAGTGTAGGATGTGCAGCACAGTCTTGATTGGTGAACAGAGTTTATGGGCACTAACATAACACAAGTGATATTGGTGGTCTACAGATCTGGATACTGGACTGCTGTAAGAGTCAGTATGGCAGGAACAAGATCTATTGCAGACATAAGTGGACCTGAGAGGGAAGAGTGAAGAGGCTGGTTGCGATCATTAGAGCACTGTTTTGAAATAACAGTCCTAGATACTGCTCAGACTGGTATTCTGTGCAAATGGACGTTTTTGAAATTAACATCTGTATATAAGCTGGTGCATGTTCAAGAGGAGTACTGTCCTGACCGTGTTACAGACATAGGATTCATTTTTTAGTAGTCTTAAGCAATAAGGATTTCTCTGGTGGTTTTTTTCCACTCTGTAGAGGCCAGAGATGAACAGAAGGGCACAGAGAGTCTGGATTACATCTTAAATTGTATTTTGCTTAGGAGAACATTTTCGTTTTGAAGTGGGAGTTGTAAGTTTGAATCCACCTAATATAGGCAGATGCTTGTAATCAGCTTCTGAGACAGACATCTGCCTTCTGGGCCACGCACAGGGATCAGTACCTGGTGCTGGATGGGGATTACTTGACTAAGATCCACAGGGGATTAGCAGCAGCCTGAACAATCTACAGACCACATTGTCTCATTCTGATTTTGTGTTAGACTTGAGCACAGTGTTTGATTTAGGCGTGTTCTTGCTACATTTATGTATTACACAAGCAGTTATTTAAAAATTGTAACCTAATCCTATATTGTGTTACAAGGCAATATGGATATAAACTGAAGTATTGCTGTACAGGTGATCTTTTCCAAATTTTGACTGGTTGTTTCAGTGGCTTTGCAGATTTGGCAGTTCTGATAGCAGTTGGTTTTAACAGTTTCCATATTTGTACCAGAAAAATGCCTTATATTTAATATCAGACACTTCCTAGGAAACAGATAGGCTTGCGTGAGGGTTGATGTTGAGCTGCAGCCTTATTTTCTTAATATAAAGGATGTCATAATTTATGTGAAATAGATGCTAAGAAAATTTTCCTTTTCCAAATAGAAAGACCTAAGATCTAGAAACAACCATCTTTTTTTTTTTAGTGCCTTACAGAAACTGTGATTAAAAAGTGACAAGGAAAACGTTTCAACTGCTACTAAATATTTGTTCTCCCTATTGGTTTTCAAAATTCCAATCAAGCATTTATAGAATGTGATATGATTAGCTTTGAGAAGTTGTTGAGAAGAGTATGTCAGCATGCACAGTATAGCACTGTATGCATTACATTTTAAATCCTGTTTCTCTAAAACCACAGACTCAAATTCTGGCAGGGTTAACTTAATCCTCTGTCCTTCCATAGTAGATCTGAGTTGTACAGTGCCCTAAATATGTGCTGGCTCTATCCACTGTTTATTTTTTGTCAGTTCTTCTCTTCACCTTGATGCTCTGTTACCATAAGGCGTTTGTTGTTTATTTTTTTCAATAGAAGCCAGCGGGTAAACTTTACTCAGTTGATTTTGGGCAGTTTTTTTCTGAGGTAAAGATAAATGATAAAATAAATATCCAAAGTACAGTTCATTGCAGAAGAATAAACAATTTCTGTGTTGATAATCTTCGTTTTTTACACTCTTAATGTCTATTGTCCCTACTCCTAGGCTTTGTTATTTAAAGAAACTCTGCAGTTACTTCTTTAAATATTTCATCAATCTCTTCAGTCATTAATTTTTTTTTCTTTTAGAACTTTTCCTATCACTATCCTTTTCAGAACCAACAGGGGCTGGGTGTGCTGCCTGTTGGAAGGCAGCTTCCTTTGCGCTACAGTCATTCTTGAAGTGCTGGCATTGCTGGGTATCAGTTTATGAATTTGCCAAATAATCCAGGAGAGAGAGAATGGGGCTGGGGCAATGTTTGGAAGAGCAGTCTCCACAGAAATACTTGGTAGGACAGCATGGTGGGACAAGAGATCTTGGAATATAGTTTTAGAGAGTACTGCACGATTTAAAGTCAGTTTTTATGAAGAAGGGTGAAACCAAGGTGCAGACTAGTTGCTTAGTTAAAGTATTTATTTTAGGGTTTTTTTACACAGATTGTTGCTTGTTAAAGTTGCTGACTTTTCTTTACTTATATTGTCCTTGCTATTAAAAGTATGGCCTTTGGTGTTTTGTGATAAGTTGGGAAACATGTATGCTCTTGAAAAGCAGCTGTCTTCTGACCTCAGGTGGTGCTACACTTCAGTGATATTATAGAACTTAAGTTTACGCTCAAGAGTCATCTTATAACATCCAGGTGTTAAAAAATATAAAATGTCAGTTTATTTTGCACACTCTTTTAGGTTGTAATTCCATAATGTCTTTCATTAAACAGCTTTATTAGAAAAACCAGTGCCATTCCTTCTCTTCAGAAGGTGCTCATGTTTTCTCTGCCTTCAAGAGAATAGTGCTGTTGATCTTCCATTTGACATCAGCATCACGTCACACTCATGTAAAATGTTAGCGTAAATCCAGCCTACAGGAAGCCTATGGAACTAGGTTGTATAGTTTCCTTTTTTGGAATGGAAGACTTTTAGAAATTAAGATATCAATATAATAGCTCTTGGCATGCTGTGTGTTTTAATCCAAAGCAGTTTCCTTAACTACCACATGAGCAACTTCAGATACTAAAATAGTTTCTGAAAGTGCTCTCTCTCTCCAGCTGGTGACAATGGTTACCCTGGACTTATCCTGTTTTTAACAACCACAGATAATGTGTGGTTTGTTAAAATCAAGAAATACCCATCCTTAATTTATGCACATGTGCTTTAAGGGATATACAAGCCCCACGAACAGGACAGACAACGGAGAACAGTTCAGTGACCTTCCTCTACCCTTCTCCTTCTTCCACAGAGCACTGCTGGATGTATATATTGACAGAGATTCAACAGCTTGGTCTTGCTGGGATTTTGTTTTTAGTGGGGTTTTCTGGATTGTTTTCCTGTTCCACAGAACCTTGCCAAGTTTTATGATATCTGTGCTGCTTTGTCCACAGGTTAAAAATTGTATAGCAGCTAAGTCTGATGACTTCAGAAAAGCTGTACGTGTCATAACAAACTGAGTTGTGTGGTATTCTATGGCACTCCCCAGGCAGGCCTGCCAGGCCGAGGGCCCGAAGGAGAGCTACACAAGAACACACACAGACGCAGCAGGAGAGAGAGCAGGAAGAGAGAGGGCAGAGCCCTCCGACTTTATTTTATATGTTTTCACACATCACCGTGGATTGGAGGTAGAAATCACCACCTCCTATAATCCACTCGGTCAAAGTATTTGTCAATCATATTTCTCCATCCGGTATACCGGAATTCGTAAACACAGATACAATTTAGGAAAACATAGATAATAGAGAGAAAACAAGTCATGGCCATGAGAGAGAAAATCTCACAAGAAAACACTGAACACTGCAAAGTCAGGGCAACAGTATTCTTTTATAAGTTGCTTTTTAAAATATTTAGGCTCATGGCTGACTGATCAGTCATTAAACCTTCACCTTGCCCAGTGAGATTTGGAGAAACTATTTTTGAAAGCAAGAAAAAACCTCAGTGCAGATGTGAATGCTACTTTTTCTTTATTGAATTCAGACAAATATATTATCTCTCAGGTCATTAGCAATATATTTTTCACCTCTCCTTTAGAATTAATAGCTTCCAAGGAAAAACTGCTGCTTTTGAAGCATGTGACCTTAACAGACTGATTCCATGATGAGTTTTCTTTCTTTTATTAATCTCATATAGGTTTAGTTAGATTAGTATTTTTGTCTGAATACTTAGTGTTCCCTTGTAAGTTTTGTTTTATGAAAGGAAAGCCATTGAGAACTCATAAAATTATTTATCTTAATTCTTCATTGCAAAATTGTAAGATACTGAACAAGTTCTCAAAAGTAAATAAATAAATGTTATTTTAGTTTACATTTCCTGGAATGGGAAACAGAGTATAATCCAGTTTGCCTTTGTGTAACTGCTTTCATGCTATTTGTGCAAACAGGAGTTAGGTTTGATTTTGTTGTTCAGCCACAGCTGAAATATTATTTAAAATTGCTCAGTAAGTTGGTATATTGAATTAAAAATATCTAATGGTGCTGTTTCACAATATGACTATATGCTAAATGAGTGTTCCTTGAAATAAAAGGAATATATGGTGGCAGCATGAAAAGGGACCTGTGGGGTCCTGGTTGATGGCAAGT
>VYZT01036233.1:0-23870 GCA_013400735.1 Pomatostomus ruficeps | reverse complement strand
TGGGGTGGTTTCTGTCCTGCAAGTGAACAATGGCATGTTCCTGTAGCCATCTCTGGTAAGAGAACAAGGTGTCAGGGCTGTTCTTTCCTGCATGCTGGATTACTGAGGACCTTGCAGACAAATGGAGTGTAGTCCAGAGGGGAATAGCAGTAAAATGATAAAGGGCTTGGAAAATGGAAATTGCAAGGGTGATAAAGAGGAGGGAACATCTAGCACTTAGGAGATATAACTGTCTATACATACATAAAGGGGTATTACAGAGAAGAGAGACCAATTATTCTCTTGAGTCATCAAGGACAGAACAAGGCTAATGGATTTAGGATGTTGCTGGGAAAATGTCAGTTATACATTAGGAAATCATTTGAGTAGAAGAACAATCAGGACAATGTATGATGCTCTCAATTGGAGTTGGGTGGGATTTCCATCACTGAACCTGTTCAAGTGTAAGGCTACACATCAGGCTGGTGTAATGCATCTTGTTGTACCTTAGTCTACCAGAAGGAAAAGGCCTTGGTCCTGCAAACCTTCCTGTAGGAGGGCAATCCTCATAAAGCCTGAAGTTTTTGCTTGGTTAAGGGTTGCCTGTATGGTGCCATATAATTTAAGGAATCTTTAATGGTTGGTGGGCTGTACCAGCCCTTTTCCAAAGAAGCAAATTCACAGGTAGTAATCATTTACACAAATTGAAAAACATGTAAATGGTGGATTTTTCTCTATCAAAATCCAAAACTATTTTTCTCATGACCATGAAAAACCAGATTTAATAAAACATCTTCCATTCTCTATATGAATGTTGAGAATTGGTTTACATGTTTAAATCCTACAGAAGTCTGACTTTCTTAAATTTATGTTCAAATAGAACATCTTCTTTGGTTGTCTAAATTTGATTCCTTACTGTGAGCTTTTTTAATCTAGATCTATGGTTTTTAGCCAACCTCCAAAAATATGCATTACACAAGACTATTTCCACAATGATCATTATTGGAAGAATTTCGATAAGTGGGCAGAATAGACTATTGCCATTGCAGAATCCATGCAATTGGTTTGTTGGCTGCATCAGTATTTCAGGAGAATTTTTTCAAGGACAGCCTTTCTGCTTTTATTAGTAATTGCTCAAGCTCAACAGAAACTCAAAAAAATGCTAATGAGTTTAATGAATCAAAACTTTCATTGCCTGCCTACCGCTACTCGTGTCATACTCCAGGGAAATTAAGGTGCTGGCAGTGTTTGATGAACAGGGTAAAATCACAACCTTTTCAAGAAACCAGACTTGCAGCTGGAAATGGATTGAGTGCCATAGCTTTCCTTGCTTAAGGGAGAGAGCAGTGGAGGGCCACCATGAGGAAAAGGCACCATACAAATTGCCAAAAAGGATCATCCTCTGTGTATTATACAGTTCCATGAAATTTATAGGTTTATTGGTCATAACTAACACATTTTCAGCAAATCTGGAAATTTTCCATTCCCCTGTCATTGTGACATCTACCCTCTGAACTGGTTATGGTTTTTCATAGCAGATAGGAATATTCTGGATGTATTCAAGCATCCTTGAGCTTGAGTATAACAACCTCATTATTTTGATTTCAGCTATTTATTTCTGGAAATCATATAACTTCCTACAGTGAGACAATCAGTTGTCCTTCTGGCTTTATTTACATTGTTTGCATGTCATTCTTTTTGGTACTTGGATCCAGGATGTATTGCTAACCTTAATTACCTGTGGTAGTGTTCACTGCAAGAGCAACGAAAACATACTTTTGTGTTCTTTATGCTGTAGCAGAGGGCAACTTTAAGCACCAGTTTTATTAAATCTTTTTTTCTGCAAGTTCTAAGTAGCTTATTTGGTCTTCTGATCTAAAGAGAGTGGCAGAGTGTATGCTGTGATAATGATGAAAGGACTAATGAGATACCAGAGAAATCTTTTGGCAGCGTTATAAATAGATGAAAATGTGCAAGTGTTAAGATCCAAAGGCAGATCTTTTTTCACATATAGGCAGGTTGCCACTTCTAGGATTTTTGCATGGGTTTCTAGCTGTGATATCAGAATTGGTATTGTGAGTTTTTTAAGGAGGTGTGCTATGTGCAGGATTTCAGTCCCTAAAATCATTCTCTAGAGTATCAAATAACACTGTCTATATTTCCACAAGGTATGTAAACTTCGGTTTGTCTTTTCTCAGCAAGTGCCCTCTTTGTCACCTAAAGAAGTTAAAGAATTTGCTTCTCTGTTTCACTATTTCAATTGCCAGTCCCTGACCTTTGTAATCCGGTTGGAGCACAGGTTTTCTCCTTTCAACAGGAATGCAACAACACTTAAAATAAGAGGCTAAAACATGTGCTCACCTTCCTACCATGTGACAGCATGTTCAACTCTGATTTTTTCAGTTAATTTAACATTCAGATGAAGTGTTTTCTTGCATTCATCTAAGACTTCTCAGCTTTATGCAGAGTACAGGAACAAAAATCTACCCACAAAATCTACCACCCAAGTATTGCAGAGGACTGGGACTATATTTGCATTTAGGAGACAAATCAGGCATATTATTCTAGGATGGCCATAAAGCTATCTCAGCAACACCAACAGTAAATGCAAAAAATTACTTCTCCTGTAAATCACCTCACTGCTGCTGCTGAGGAAGTCCTCTAGCCAGACTTCCCTTTCACATGTAGGAACACAGCACAGCCTGGGGACATGCTGATGTTGCCACCTCTATTTTTTTTTTTTTGCATAAATATTGATCCTTCCTAGGACTTAACAGAAATGAAATTTTCTCACAGGTGGCTCAGAAGTGTCCTGCTTTCAGTCTGGGTGAAATAGTTTTAAAGTTGAAAAATGAACAGTCTCTATAAACAATACTTATTTAAAAATCATATATTCTTCAAAATAATTGCAGATTGAAGGCATAGGTTGTGGTCATCCCTGTGTCTTAGGAGGTGATTGGGATTTGGAATAGTGTTACAAGGAGACATTGGGAGAGGGAACTGTACCACATTCAAAAGTTCCACTAAGATGCAGCATTCAAGAAATATTTGTTCCCTCTGACATAGCATATACTGCCCTTATTAAGATTTTGAGAAAATATAATAAATCTTAGATGTCAGAAATAGTGCTAAGATAGAGTTACAGCTGTCCCAAGAAGGAGGGAAAAAAAATCAAGAAAACCCCAAACCCCAAAATAAACAAAAAGCCCCAGGTAGGTTTGTGGATATAAGTCACCAGGAAGCAAAGAATGTTTTCAATGCTATTCCTGATGAAAACCAAAGAAACAGCTTTTCCCAAAAGCTTTATACCCAGTCACCTTGGCTGAAGGTTTAAGCTTTGGGGCACTGATGAAAACCAGAACATTACTCCAAAGACTTCTTACTAGTAAGTAAAACTCCAAAGGGGAGAAATAGTCATTTGCTGATTCCATAAAATGCTTCTAATTAACTTTCATGGAGGACTAGACCTTTGCCTGTGGGTTAAGCATTTCTTTCTGATCCGTTTGCCCATTATATGTTAGATTTAGAGACAAGAACTGGCTGACTTTTCTTGATTCTCAGTTCAGGTCTTTGACAGGGCAACCACCACAAGCAACTTCTGAGCCTCTGTTGGAAATGCATCCAAAAATATATACAGAGGTAAAAGTCTTCCTGGACTTACCAAAACTTCCTCAGTGTGATTGGACTATCCCTTGAAAACCTAGCCCATTAAAATGTTTTAAATGTGAATGCTTTGGAATTCCAGGTTCTTGGCCTGACCTTTAAAGGGAGATGTGAATTATTTAACCAGTAAACAGATATTTTGAGAAGAAGCCTGATTTTAAAAATAATACTTTTTATGAAAGGGGTGCATTCATAAAAAGAGGGCAAAAATCTTCTCCCTTCACCAAGCATTCTTACAGAGGAAGAAAGCTATCAACAACCTTTCTGAAAGTCCAATGTCCCTTCAGACACTGAATTTGTTCTACAAGGAGAGAAGCAGAAAATGCTTGACCAATGCTTGATACAAACCTGACAAATTCTGGGAATATTCTCTCTACAAAAAGACACTGTAATCTTGTTCTTTTTCTGGCAGTTATTAATGAGTATGCACACATACATGGATAAAGTATTGATGAGATGCTAATCTCAAAAGAGATAAGAAAGAATTTGCAGGGTGGATTCATTTATAAGTCTATCAGCAGTACACATTTGTCATTGAAACATATCTAATAAACTGTGTACGGGTGACATATCGATAATTCACTCCCAATACAGTTTTTGCAATGGTGGCACAATGCTTTAACTCATTCCCATTGTCCCTTTCAGAATTTACAGCTGAGAGGATCTAACATGGGAAGCTCTCAGTATTCAGCCTAAGTAATAAATAGAAGCTGGTTTTTTCTTTGGTATAAATACAACAGTGCAGACTTTGTAGCTATATTCTGCTCAGACAACATGTTCACAAATCAGCATGTGCCAAGTATATCCAGTTCTTACTCTGCATTATCCCCTGCTGTACCGTGTAAATAAAGCACTTAGCAAACATGCCTCTCATAGAAGACAAAACACAAACACAGTGAAAGATCTGATCAAAGTCTGAGCTACTCATGTGCAATCAGATGTCAGCTCTTCAAACTGCAGGATCCAGAGGAGATACTTCCTACCCCTTCAGAAATACCTCCCTGACTTCTACAGAGAACTGCAGCCTGTGTTACATAATGTGTTATATCATCCACTGACTCTATAGGCGCCTTTTCTGGTTAAAATCTCATCTGGGGATCCACTTGCTGAGAGTTGATTCTGTCTGATTGTCAGTTTGACAGAAGGCATCCAGTTCATGACTCACTTGTGGATTTACTTTTGTCACAAACTCTATTTTATAATGCTGAATTCTAGACCAGAAATGTCAGATTGCGTTTAGAAGACATAGGGAAATATGAATTTCATTTCACCTTAGACTTCTCCTATTTTGTTTGTGCAATCTGTATTTTGTGGTGCATTGAAGGCCTCTTTCAGAATGGGCTACCTTGAGACCAAAATCAAAGCATCAGTTTTCCTGCTCACATGGCTGGGATTAACAATTGTTCCAAGTGTAAAAGAATCAATCACCCCTCATAAAAAAAAAAAAAAAAAAAAAAAAAAAAAAAAAAAAAAAAAAAAAAAAAACAATAAANAAGAAAAAAAGAAAAAAAAAGCCATTAACTCTGAATGAACCTAGATATGTTCCCATAAACTTTAACAGGTAGCCTGTCATGCCTTGCAGATGGGGTTAGGACAACTTCTAAACTTCAGTGGAAGACCATAGGAAGATTCATCCTGGTACTACAGAACTTTGATCATGTTCCTGGTTTTCAGATTTGACAAATATGAATTTGTTCTTGCAAGGAGTCCTCAAAGTGATTCCTGGAGTACCACCAGTTACTTTGAAAAGGTACACATAATCTTTATTAGAAAATGTCTTTGGAAAAAATTAAAAGGCATTTTCACAGCACACAGGAGTGTTTTTAATCTTACCAACTAACAGGAAGACAGCTACTTCCTTTTCTCATACTGCTTACCTTGTAGGAGGGAGAAAAGAGAGAAGGGTCAGTGTTTGGATGATCTTATTCTACTTCTTAAAGGGTTTTAGTATATCACTTCCATCTCTGTTCAAGAGGGATTATTAGGATTTTTTATCAGTGGATGCACAGTTCTAAAACAATACTCACAAGCATGTGAACACAGAATAAAATTCACCTTCAAAGCCCTAAAGGAGATGCAAGAGAAGGTGCATTTACATTTTAAATTTTCATTCTAAATCCAATGCAGTGTCCCTGAAGGAGTGAGGGCTATTTAAAAATTCATGTGAAGTTTTGGATCTGGAATCCTAGCATATTTCCTGTTGAGGAACTGCACACATCACAAAATGCCATCATCACTTACCACTTTTATTATGCAGATCATTCTCTTGAAATATGGCAGCAGATGATTTCTGCCTCGTGGGATGTGCAGGACTTAGACCATGTTGAATGATAATGGTTTGTGCAGAACCTTGCACTGCTACTCTTCTTGCAGCATTGATTTAGGGGATGAAGGCAGGGCCCTTTTTTATTTTCTCTTAAAGATGACAATCAACACTTCCAGAGAACTTAAATTAACAGAGAAATAAAAAAAAAGTTCAGATGAGTTTGCAGCACAGTTATACATCAAAGTTCTACCAATGCATTATGCATTTCTCTAGTCTTTTGAATCTTCCTTACATGCCTTTCCCCATACTCCTAAACAGAAATAACTCCTTTCATCATGCTATTGGCATAAATAGGAGCAGCACTAATATTGGTGGAACTGTTACATTAATTTTTCTATAAAGGCCATTTTGCTTTGTGGGAAAGGAAAAGGTCACCACACATAGACTGCTCTGAATCCTGGATCCTATACTGCAAGCCATTAATTTGTAGATCATATCCAAAATAAGAATGAACCTACAGTAGCAGTAGCACTATATGTGTCAGCCAATTTATTTTCTGAAACAATTGATTTGATACTAAATTTGTGCTAACAAAGCTTTTTCAGCAATTAAGTTACAGACAGACTTAATTATTAAATGTTAGCCTGCCTGTAATGATTTGGAGTTTAAAAATAATTATTGGCTTAATCAGATGGTGGTTCTGCAAAGAAAGCTTTTCAGCTAGATCCCTTAAACCCTAGGTAGGTATCTAGAACATGAAGTGTGAGTGAGAACTTTGAACTCTGCTCACAGAGTGCTGTTCTTATCATTACTTGAAAGAACCATCTGTTGATCCGTTGCTGTACCCTGTCCACATCTCCATTCCCAGAGCAGGAATAATTAGATATATTTGCAGAGATATTTGTCTACCTGTGTGAAAAATCTTCCAGAGAGAGACTCCACAGTCCCTCTGCATGGCACATCCCTGAACTATAGCAGTTCTTCAGCCAAGTTTTTTCATAATGTTTAAGCTGAACATCTCTGGCTGCATCAACTGACAGTAAAAAATCCTGTAACTCCTCATCTTCTGTTTCATACAGCAAAACTGAATCCTATTACCATATCTCAACCCAGGTGCAGAGTATGTTTAAAGATATTTAAGAAGTTACGTGATTGTTGATTATGGTGTAAGAAGAACATTTAAAAGAGACATCCAACACTAAAGCCCTGAATTTGGATTCCTCAGATGTACTGTTGATTTCCTGTGTAGCCTTGGGCAAGGCCTTTCACCTTTAAAGTGTCTGATTTCTTATCAAAAAGGCACAAAGCTTTTCCTGTAGCAGTTGCTCTGTTTAGTGAAGGAAGATCACAAAATATTCAGGAAGAAAGTAGTTCATCCTTCTTTAAATCTCAGCACATCGGTTCCTGTAGCTCACCGTGGCTAAGGACTCAGCAGCTGTCCTTGAATCTTTTTTCCCTTTCCCTTCCTACACCTTTTTTACTGATACTTACATTATAACACAACAAGGGTATTGAAACATACAGTCAGTTCAAGATGAAATCCCTGTCTGCTAGATCAGCAATTACCTTGTTTTCAGAAGTTCTACATTAGTTTGAAATGTTATCTGAGGTTCAGTGTCTTTCAGATTAAATTGACATTTAAAAAAAGGAGAAATACTCATTCTCTCCTAACCTTTGGAAATAACACTGGGTTCAGACAGTACTATCTGCCGCCCTGCTACTTGTTTCTTATCATTTTCTACAGTGCCCTGGCTATTATTTTCTTTAACCTCTGATGTGTGTTGTTGAGCTGGTCTGGGTGCCAAACACCAGAAGCACTTTAGTAAAAGAGCAGTAGTGACCCTCAATACATTTGATCTCATTTCTTGACATTTCTGTCATCATTATTTGACTGCATGAAAATGGTAAAAAACCCTTCTAAACCCTCAGCCCCTGTGAACCTGAAGCCCTTCAAAGAGAAATAGCCTGTACACTACTGGCAGAGAGCCTGCAAAGGACATTTATCCCAGGATCCTGCATAAATGCCAACCAGTTAATTGAACGCTCCCTGCCTGGCTTCCCTGCAGTTTGATTTTTTTTTTCCGCCTCAAGTTTTGGTGGGTGAAGTTTTACCTCTCTTTCAACTATTCTTTCTTTTTAGTCTGATTTGATTAATTCAGTTTCTGACCAGAAAAAACCTTTTGCCAGTTCAGACAATTCACTAATCAGATTTTAGGTTGCTCCAAAAGCCTTCTTCAGTGAAGAGCAGCTTGACCTTCAATCCAGCCAAGATGAATCTTCAAGGGGAAATGTTTCTCTTTGCACTGAGGGTGTACACTCTGTTTGAAGAGGGATAAAAGCCTTCAAAACATGTCACTTCCCCTAATTACAAGTTCCCCTAAACACGATTGTTTCTCCACTACCTGAAAACGTCTTCCCACCCTTATCATTAGATGTGAAGATCTGAATTTGATTTCCTTCATCGTGTTTATCTTCCAGTGGAGGGAATAACAAAATGAACCATTCCATCTGAAAATGACTGTGAAGAAAAAAAAAACAGTTACTAGAGTAGCTTCTGTTGTAATTACAACCGGGTTTTTTATGGGACCAGAATCACAGCAAGTTACCTAGTGCCATCTGCAGTCTCTTCTTCCCATTTTTGATGTTTAATACTGAGTAATCACCCTTCAGTGGGATTTTCCTATTTTTGTTTTATTGAACAACTACAACTCCTACTGTCCTGGGGAACAAGACCATTCTAAAGTCCAAGGATTAAGCTCACCAGGAATGTGGGTAAACCTTTCATGAAATTCAAAGGCCTCTTACTGCCAACCTTCTACTTACTAAATTTATTTTTTTTGCCAAAAGTAACCTGTCTCAGTTCAAGTATTGACCCTCTAAATGGAGAGGGGCTAAAGTATCTTTAAAATCCATTAGGATGCTACAATTGTCCTATGATCTCATTATAGGTCTTCACAATAATATCAGGGACAGGTTTCCTTTAAACCCACTGATATGGGCCTGTAAGAGCCTTGGAACAGCGAGTCCAAAGGCAGTAAGGACTGGGATGTGTCAGATGCCATTTCCTGTTGGGGTACAGTGTCAGCAAAGCTGTTGGTCAAATGCCCGAGCTCACAATACATTTTCCATCAAGCTGCTACTGTAAATTGTGACTTTGGTGTGCTCTAGCAACTTCTTTTGGAAGGATCTAATTTTTCTAATAATGCATTTTGAACAGGTATTATGAGTTTAATTTCCTGCTGGTGTTAAATCCCCACAGTAGCTTTAAAAACTTCCCTTATCTCTCCACAATCTTGTCACCTACAAGGCATTTTGAAAGGCAGGTACTGGCCAGTTGGTACATAATCTTTGGCTCAGCTCGCTGAAATCAGAAAATAAGTCCAGGTTACTCTGTGGCTAAGGATGAAAAACTCAGGTTTTTCTTCTCCCTGGAGTACAATTTGTTATCTGGTTGCTGTGCAGCAAGCGACAATTGATATAGGAAGGTTAGTTTGCATTTTGTTTTGATTTTTATCACAATTAGTTTGTTTAATTTTTCACTTCTCTTGGAATAAAACATACAAGTATGAAGGAGAATTCCCAACACAGATAAGTATATGTCTTAGAGTGGTCGCCTTGTAGTCAGAGCTGACTGCAGGAAGTGATGAACCTGAACTCATGGTCACCATGAGCAGTGTAAAATACAGGAATGGGTCACTATAGAGAGGTTTTCATTGCTTTGCTGTGTCTGATTGAAAATATTTGAAAGCTGGAAGCCAAACCTGGATTTGTTCCTAAAGTTTTTCAAGTTTACTATTATGAAATAAGTAACACTTTTCAGCTGTAACAAAAACAACACTGTAATTGGAGTTAAGTCTATTTTATTACTTTTTTGGTCTTTAAGATCTTGAGGTACCCCAGGAAACTTTACCAGGCTAAATATTTACTTTCACAGACTCTTTTCTAATGAGCTATTTTCATTCTTTCTGACACTTTCTATGGAAATGATTAAATTCATTAATCAGAGTTTGAACACTTTTTTTTCAACACATTCACATTACTAATAGAGGCATAGATATATTTAGTTAATGTCCTATTATTTTTTTTTTTTAATGATTGATCTGTAAGCAGAGAATAGCTTAATTCACCAAGCTCTTCCTAAGAAAGGCTGGGGAGTTTCAGGGAAGAACAGATTCAAATTAAGACACCCCAGTATGGAATATAATGGGACAAAAAGACTAGCAGGGTATGACCAAAACTGGTCAAGGGGAGAAAAAAACCTTACATTATCTAATGTCAATTACTGCACTTCACACTGACTTTTACCCAATTATTTTTATCTTCAGCTTAGCTTGCATGGATATTCATAGAATGGTACATGGCCTGAATCAGAGAGAATTTTAAGGGTCACTATCCATCACAGTGTGTTCATTCCTGTCTTTGAAATGCCCCACAAGGTGGAGAACATTAAGACATCTGTAGTACTGTAGACTAACCTGTAGCAGGACCTGCTAATTAGCTTTGGATATTAGCTCAGGCACATGGAGACCCCCAAGACTCCAAGTTTTGCTTTGTAACAGGCAGGCAAATCATGGGACCTTACAGCAATTGAATATTGCTGGATCCTAGGTCTCCTCAATACTATTTTACACATGTATTTTTGAAGTGAAGCCTGAGGGAAAAAATTTTCCACACGCTCAAGTTATATACATGCTCAATAAATCCATCTCAGTTCCAGCTCCTCTTCATGGCCTGTGGCATTGCTGGGGCAGAAAGCTGAGGCTTCCTTCTCCAGCCTCCCATCACCACAGCCCTCCACAAGACTCTCATCCCAATGCCCCAGTAAAGTGCACCTATGGCAAGGCAGGCTGTGCATCCTCTCCTTCCTATGCTGAGCTTATAGAAAAGCACACACTTCATTCCAGCAGTGATCCAGTGCTCCCAGGGCTGGTATTAAATTGCTGGCAATCAAACCCTAGCTCCAGGAGAGCAGGCTCTCACATCCCAGGTGCTGGGTAGGCCTGCTGACTGCCCCACTGCGAGTGTCCTGTAAGAACATGGCAGAGAACTCAGCTTCCCACGGGTATCTCCAGCTCCTGGTCATTCTCTGTCCACGACATCACTGCCACAATGTGATTTACACTCCTAAGGGAAGGATCATTCTGTGTTAACAATGCAGCCCTTTATGTCCATTTATCCTTTAAAACAAGACTCTGAAATATCAGTGAATCCTTCCCTCTCTATTTCTTCAGGTGCTGCTGAATCTCTGAGTCCATCAAGGATTTCTCATAAAGTTTTTTGAGATGTGCCCCTGACAGTAGAAGACTCCACCACTTGTGAAAAGCAGCAACCAGCTGACACTGATTAAGCTTCATTGTACTGAGGTTTGTTTGTTGGTTTGGGTTTGGTTTTGGTTTTTTTGTTTTTGTTTTTGTTTTTTTTTGCAAATGTCTTTGTTTAAACCACACGAAATATTGGAGAGGGATTTTTTCTCAGAAAGTGTAGGTTCAGCCCACAACACTAATGATTTGTGACCTCGAACATGAGGCCTGGACGAAGCTTTGTTGTGATACAGATAACTACTATTTCTACTGCAAAGTGGAGCCAAAAAAAGAACAGAAAATCAGACACCTGATGTTGAACAGGATAGCTGGTAATAAATTGAATCATTCTATTTCCCTAAGGAACCTTGTTTGACTTAAATGGAGCATCCTCTGCCTTAAAACTTAAGTACATTTCAGTAGGAGTTTGAAAATCACATTTTCTAAACACTGTCAGTAAGTTGGTTAATATGTTAATTGGGCCCTGAATATAATCCCAAGAGTAAAAGTAGTTTTTGATTATTTTAGTAGACTGTTATTCTGCTCCATCTCCAAACAGAGCAGACATTTACACAGAAATGGATGGTATAGGATATTCTTAGTCTCATATTGTTCCCATAGTAATAATGACATTCTATTTCATTAGGATGTGTCTAGCATTGCTCATGAGCTAATAATTTCCTAGCAATAATTCAAACCACATCCTTCATTATCCAGAGGTGTTCTTACAACAATAAACTACTCATTTTTTAAAGCAAACCAAGTCAGGATTGCTATCAGCATTTTAAGGAAGATATCCATCTACTGCTGCTAAGTGAAGCAGTCATGTGGAAGGAAACCAGCCAAGTGAATTAAGATGTCCATGCCTTTGGAATTTGTTAGGAGGATGGTGAGATACAGTAATTACTGTGGCAATATTATATTGTGCAAGAGATAGGAAAACGAGGGAAGTGTTAAAGGTGGTGTTTATTTTTTGATCCTGTCATAAAAGTAATTGACTTTAATTATCATAATAAATGTTCTAGCTGCTTCAGATAATTACATTCAGTGCCTTCCATATAGTCTAAATTTATGAGGGTGTTTGGGTCAGCACATCAGCGCAGCTTACAGCTATACATGAAAAGTGGATTCTGCTGAGAGTGCTCTCTCAGAGGTGTTGCCTTCTGAAAATATTCTCCCTTTTTAAGTAAAACATTCCTTGAACTCATTGCAATTGCACCACAGGAAACAAAGATGTTTCTGCTGTCTATATATCCTGTATAGGACTATGTGTGCTGCAGATGTAACTTAACTAGGCTCAGCGTACTCAGTGGATGAGAACAGGGTATGTCTTTGTTGCTCAAAAAGTTGTGGTGAATCACAGAAAAGTTTTTCTTCAGCCTGCTTTACGTGCAGGTGGCCAGATGAAAAGGATCCAAAGAGGACAGGCATGATCAGGACACGCCATACTTAAGACTTGAAAGCCAAGATTTAATAAACGTTGCTTTAATAACTATTTTACTTGCTGGCACACATGGAAGTTGAAGAGTTTGCACAATTCTTTCAAAGCTGCATACAGTCTCTTCATTTGGGTGATATTGTTAAAACTATGCCAAAAGTCCTCTGCACCCTCGGCTTCACTGACTTCAGTTTCCCCTACTAATCTTTCTTGTACAGTACAAAGAGACACCTCTGTGGACCCCACCTGGAAAACTCCACCTGCACCCAGCCCCTGGCACCTGAGGTGTCAGAACTTCCCTGCTCTGCTCCCCTCCTGCCCTCCCGGTGCCTTCCACAGGGCCACTGCACAGCTCAGTAGCCATGGCCTTACTTGGTTTGATGTAATCACAGTTGATTCCTAAGGTGTTTTACAGACTGAGCCCAGAAGCTTGTCCTCCTGGGCAGCACTATGGCCCTGATTCCTGGGAATTAAAGCAGCTCTGTTTGCCAAATGTGTCCTCTTCCTGCTTACTCGTCTCTACTCATAGACTCACAGAATCACAGAATATCCTGAGCTGGAAGGGACCCACAAAGATCATTGAAGTCCAACTCCTTGGCCTGCAAAGGACCAGCCCCAAGAGTCACACCCTGTCCCTGAGAGCATTGTCCAAATGCTGCTTGAGCTCTGTCAGGCTGGTGCTGTAACCACTGCTTTGGGGAGGCTGTTCCAGTGCCCAGCCACCCTCTGGGGGAAGAACCTTTTTCTACTGTCCAGCCTAAATCTCCCCTAACACAACTTCAGGCCATTCCCTCAGGTCTGTTTGCTGGTTACCAGAGAGCAGAGATCAGTGTCTGCCCCTCCTCCACCCCTCACAAGGAAGTTGTAACTGCAATGGGGTCTCCCCTCAGTCTCCTCTTTTCCAGGCAGAACAGATCCAGTGCCTTCAGCTGCTCCTCACACAGCCTCCCCTCAAGGTCCTTCACCATCTTGGTTGCCTGCCCTCCTTTGGACACTCTCTAATAGTTTAATGTTTTCCTTGTATTTTTTCCCCAAAACTGTCCCCAGCACTCGAAGTGAGGCTGCCCCAGTGCAGAGCAGAGCAGGACAATTCCCTCCCTTGCCCAGCTGGTGCTGCTGGGCCTGATGAAGATAGAATTTCATAAAATTGTTAAACTCAGAGCAATATTACAGTGGGGTGTAAATGCCTTGCTTTTTTATAAAAATGTTCTTCTCTTATGTATAATAAACTCCAGTAACCACATTATTTTCTCCATCCAGTCTTCAAGGTGTCAGTCAAAGAGGATGGTTGCAAGTGGAGATTTAAGTGCTCTGCCTCACAAAGAACGTAGAAGTTGGGTGCTCTCTATTTGCTGCGCTGTCTTATGACATATGTAAGGTGTCACATATTGCAATAATAGCAATTTATCTACTACCAAAAAAACCAAACTAGCTAAGAATGAATAGGAGATTTATATGTTACTTAAAACAGTATAGATGTGTCTGTAACTCTCAGGATGTTAGATTGCCATCTAATCCGAAAGGTATGGCTGGATTTATTGAAGTGCAGAACAATTTCATGAAATCATTGTGCTTTCTCAGTACCTTAGATCAAATAACCAGGTATCAGCCTTCAGGGTGTTACATCAGCATCAGCAGTGAGGAAAGAGTTTTTCCTGTGATGGAGATTGCTGTCTATTGCCCTGGCACATCCTGCATAACGGGGCAGGATGATCTGATCAGACTGGGTCAAGTGGTTCAAATCAGCAATTTAACATCTACTTGAAAAACGTTAAAAACTAATATAAACCACTGAAAGTGAAACCAAGATGACTGACATCTTCTCCTGAGATCCACACAACAATGCACAATTTTAAATAACATATTTATTTAATCTCTGGATTTAGAATGCAGAAAATGTGCTTTTCTGAAATACCATCCATAATTTTTTCCTTTTAAGAACTGACTATTCAATATGATCCATTTCAAGACAACCAAAACGATCCATTAATTTGTGCAGAATTTAAGACCGTTTCAGTCCATGTTAGTATATTTCTCATTCATATTTTCATTGTTTTTAAAATAAAAATTTAAATTACATTGAAAATTATCTTTGTTTAGAAATCACCATGCATTTTTGAAAGCATCATCATTCACTATTAAAATTAGAATGTGCCCAGTAGAATTTATTAGACATAAATAATGAATATAGTTGTTAAAAACCCCAAGGTTTTTATCTTAGTTTTAAATTAGCAAAAAATTCATCTGAATTAGCACTGATTCATCTAGATGGAGCAAGAGAGCAAAGAGACTACTAAGTGATCATAAAACTCTATACTAAATTTTAATTATTTTAATTTGTGAACTGTTCACATGATATTATCACCATTGTGGTAGGAAATGAAAATATGTTTTGTAAATATGGAGTCTTCCTATACCTGCTGCAGCTCTTTAGCTTAAATTTCACCCACCCAGGTGTGAGGTGAATTTTGGGGATGCCTAAGTTTCAAATTAAAGCTGTTGAATGATTTTGTTTTGGGAAAGATAGACATAATTGAAAACAGATCTGGGAAAATGATTTCCAGGGAAAAAATATGTAGGGAGCTTCTGCTCAACATCCAATCTGAAACAAGCTGAGAGAAGAATAAGCACATCCTATCATTTATCCCTTCACCCACATAGTCTCTGGTGACCTTGCATTTTAACTGACTTGTACTTCTTCACAAAGGACTTAGACTCAAGGATCCTTGTGGGTCCCTTCCAATTCAGCATATTCTGTGATTCTGTAAAACAGACTATAAAGCTATAAACACAACTAAACTTTTGCTAAATTTGTGCTGTAGCCTGTAACATGAGCAAATCAGAGCTGATGAGAAGCGGTGGGATTTTTTCTGAAAGGTGAGAGATAAAGGAACAAATTAGATGGGAGCCAAAACTTCATGTACCACCTGCATTCATCAGGCAGCTGAAGAAGAGAACTGAGATGGAAATGCACTTTTCAAAGAGTGGAGGACATTCTTCCGCAGTTCCCATGGTATAAATGGGCAGATATTGTCCTATGTAAGCATTTTTAGTAAACTTGGGTGATCCCTCTGGAGAATTAATATATGTCAGCCACAGTATATCTCTCTGAGATAGTAGGAACAAGCTTGATCATATGTCAAATCAGATTCCCATTCCCCTTTCATTACCAGATAGGAAGAGCAGCCTTTAACCCCTCTATGCTCACAGGTATTTTCCTCATTTAGAACTTACAGAGAACTGAGATATATGTGTGCCTCTTCAGAAAAATTCACCTCCATTATTAATAACAGCTCTTGGTTTGAAATTTGAGTTAAAGCACCATTCCTCAAGGGGCTCAGGCTTCATATCTTTTCCCTGGTCTGAATTACATTACTACCTGATAATACACAAAAGTGGGAAGAACTTAACAAGGGAACCAGAAAGGGGCAGAATATAAGAGAAGAGAGGTGTTTTTTCACAGCCTTTTGAAAGTTTAACAAAAGTTTGTGTCTGGTTCTATTCTCCTCTGTGAGATTTTTGCATAACAAGCTTTAGGAGCTGCCTCATTATCTCGTGTGGCAGCCAGTACCAGCCATCTCCACCTGGGCATTTGAATGGATCTGAAGCAAGGTGATACCTTTATAATGATGCCATGTGATCCGTGGCCTTAGTAAAGGCAAGAAAACTGGGAATTTTCTTGGTGCCTCACTGATTGCATTTTTAGGATTACAATCTCTCTTCCATTAAGATTGATAGGGTGATTAGCATAATTAAGTCAGCTGGCCTTGGAGCTTTCCTTTGCAAAGTCACAATTACTGATGTTGTTTTCATCCTTTCCTGTCTTCTCAGAGACATCTATTTTGCATCAATGGGAAAGGCGATTTTTTACCCCAGAGCAATTTGGCTTTGCATCAAGCTCCTCACAGTTTTGTCTCTGGACTCTGTATAACATCACAGTAACCTGAGATGGAAAAGAACAAATACATAATGTGGACCCAGTACACAGCTAGAGGCAATGTATAATTGTTTTAGACAACAGACTTGTCTATGGTTCCTACCCAGGCTGGTTTCAATTGACCTTTTGTTTAAAGAACCACCACATGGTCCTCTGACATGCTGGAAACTGAGCTTGCACTTTCTTTCACTTTTTATTCCTATATTTCTATCATTTCTTAACAAAGATAAAAGAAGAATTATAATGTTGGTTTCAATATGTCATGCTGATTCTTATTGAGATAAGAATAGCAATTCAGTTTCCCCAGAAATTAAGATTTTTAATTTCTTTTTTCCAGAGGTATTTTCTTTGCTGTATCCAAGCAAGATCCTTGCTTTGATCCCTAGTTCAAAATGTTGGTGCAGATTCACCTTGAAGAAATGGTATCTTGGGTGTTACAGAAAGAGCACAACCTCCTCAAGACCTTACAAGTGTTCTGTAGTGGAGCAGGAAATCGGGCCTGTGCTCCTGATGACCGAGAAGGCACCTTTGGCTGTTGGACCACGCTTTGCTTCTGAGATGACAGCTACTGGAAAAGCAATGTGTCTCAAGGTGCACGTAAGCCAGAAACCTTTCATGCTTTACAGTGCTGGACGGGCAAAGGAATCTTTCAAACTTTCTCTTACCTTGCTATGCCTTCATGATAGGACAGAACAGTAACATCAGTGAAGCCATTAGAAGAGTGAGGAGCCACATGCAGTTTAACAGATGTTATTTAATGCTGATTCTCTATAAGTTTATGCCATTTATAATACGTTTTGTTGCGAGCATATTAGAAATTCAATTAGTATTTGTTACTAATGTTTCCATGTCATAATTGCTTAACCTTATTACTCAAGTACAATCACTTATTAAAACCTTGCTCAGACATTTGTCAGCCCTTTATGAACAATTTATAAATGCAACCTGACTGCAAACTGACCTCTCTCATCGGTTAATATTGCTCCTCTGATTTCTAGGTGGATTCCTCTGCCTTGCAGACTGACAGCCTATGATTTGATCACTAAAAATATCCTCACTCCCATATTTTCTTTCTGCAGGCCTAGCCCTATATGACCACGTTTGAGCAGCAGGGAGCTCTCAGGGGCAGAGCAGGGAAGAGAAGCCCACAGATATTTTACAGGGCAAATGCAAGACACAGCTGGGCTCTTTGAGCTTTTCTTACCACAGTGTGTTCTGGGATTAACAGGAAGCAAGTTCACTGCTTGTGTGGGCACAACTTGACAGACAAAATTCTGTCTTTCTCATTTCATTTGCATGCAACAGAAATAAAACCACATTTTTGTGCGGCTTGGTGTATCCTTTCTGTCTCCTCAAAATTGTCCACTTTCTATTTGAGACAAAAGAATCAGGGTACTCAAGTGCACCATCTATTTGAGACCTCAGAGACTGCCTGTGTCCAGCTTTCCTCTCCCACACAATCATTTTCAGCACAGTTGGACTCTCTTACCTAAGCAGCTTTTGCCCCTCAGCCTGGGCAGGACTATCAACAGCCATTGATGTCCATTGTCAAAGGTTCTGAAGATTAAGAGCAAATATTGCTCTTCCTTTAGGATGTGAAAATTGGTCATGAGAAAGAAACAGATCCTTTGCATCCCAATGTAACCACCATATAAGGCTATTACCTGAGGATCTCAGCTCATACTACTCTTATATTGGTGCTGAATATAAGGTATAAAGGTTAACATAGGATATAAGGGTAAAATAATTATAGAAATAATGGTGTAAAGAGAGAAAAGATTAAAGTTGCATGTTAAAGGCATTGCCAAAATAAAATAGGATGACCAAAAAGTAAAAATGGATTAAAACTGGTAAGGATGGCTGAGGATCTAAGGCTGGGCTGTCACAGAAGCAGTGATGAGTCTGTAGGGAGCTGGCTCTTTAGGGACTCAGTCTTTTATAAAGTATGTCCTGAGGGTGTGGGAGATCCCAGTCAATACTTTTGAAGGTGAAAGTGTGTTAGGTACTTGTGGTGTGACTGCCACATAGGTTGGGGCATACACCAGTAGGTATGGAACATATTTGGGTCAGACTTTCTCTTTAGGTCTTTTCCTGGGGAAATTAGTTTGGATGCATGGAGCCAGTGTAGAGATGTGAATCAAGACAAAGTGGAGACCTGTGAATTACAGGTGTAACATGTATGCATGCATGTACACATGTATACAGTGTATAAGTCAGTAAATATGAATGGATATATAAAATATGTATAAGCATGTTGGGGTTTTTTCCTAGCCAAAATGCTAATAAAAACATAAAGCTTCTATTTTAGAGGTCTAGAATCATCTCTGCAATTATTTTGGATGTCAGGTACATTTAATTAAACTCATGCTTAGAGCCAGAAACGCACATGAACCAGAACAGAGGGTGGTAATAGGAGAAACTGCAAAATTACTTGGCTTCTCCAAGAAGCCATTAGTTGGCTTAAGAGACCTGAGAGATGATAGGATTTAATCAAGTCCTAATTGTCTTGTATTTGAGGGCTATAAAGGATGGTGAAGGCCTCTGTATAGATTGGAAAAATGAAGTCAAATGTTTTATCTATCTATCATTAAGAGAGAAGAGATTGGAGTTGATTGCTAGGAATTATAGAAGTGCTGGCAGTCAATATTGCTTTCATTCCAAACTTATATTGATGTCTTGACTTCTGGGGTGTTGGGGTCATTGCAATTGGGTTTTTTGGCTAAGAAAAAGCAAAATCATGTAATGATCAGCATGTGGATGAAAAATGGAGTAAAAGATGTCCACGGTGAGGAGAGTGTGGCAGATGGAATCCAGTAAGGAGAGGGTGAAATGAAATAATAGAAAGATGAAATGCACCCACAGCAAGCTATATTTCCTCTGAAATGCCAGTATCTTTATGAGACTTCAGTGTACAAAAAAAGAAACTGAGTTCAGCCAGAGAGCTGACAACAAAGGTTTTTATTGAAACACAAGATTTTTAAAGCTAGAGTAAGAATTAGATTGACATTCTACTTGTCGCTACATAAGAAATACCAACAGTTTTTATGGCAGAATATGGGGCAGACAGGTACAGCAAGGGATTTTTATATTGAGTTAATTTCTGACCAAGAAAAGTAGGTTTTCTGGGTATATTCAGCCAATATTGATAATTGCTTACAATGATTATAAAATTTCTAAATCTAATACACAACATGCAACCTATAATTCTCTATTTCCCTCTCTCATTTTTAAATACAAATAAACATTAAAGGTAAACATGATGTTTCTTGCCAGAACACCTTCATATACCTCCCTGGTAAGCAGGGGTCATGGTAAATCCTGTCCCTGACACCCCCTTGGAGATTGCTGGACCACTCCACGAGCAGCCAGGACTCTCAGACATCATCTGCCTGCTTCTCCTCACTTTTTTTCCCTGCCTAAAACAAGCTTGTTAGGGGAAATGCTAGTAATTTCCCCTAAAAGTGAGCTCTTCCACCCGGTTTAAAAAACACATCTACCTAGTTTAAGAATACAAACGAGTTACAAAGCAATTTTCGAACTGAAGTTGCCCTAAATCCATGGGTGCTGCCACTTCACTGACAGGAGTGAAGAAGGGTGAATTTATTCTACCTCAATGTCCAGATTATGAAGGATCTGAAACTGTCTCCAGCTGGTTTTTGTGGTATACTTCACTTGTACATTCTCCATGATGACAGGTTGCATGTATACAGCCTCTAGCACCAACAATTCCTCTTGGTTGTTTAATGCAAATCCTTTGAAAGTAGATCTAATAAGAAATAAAGGGGGAAACAATATTTGCTGAATCCCCTAAGTGTGCTGTGATGGTGACAAATGCCTAGATAGTGTGGTCTTTTTAGCTGATAGAACGAATTTTCTCTCCACTAAGCTGATAAAGGATGATTTTATGTTTTCTCCACTTTGGATGAATGTTGGTGGATTTTTAGAATGATGAGGAATGAATTTACACATAAAGGGATGGAGCCAGGTTGAGTATCTCAGCCAGACTTATCAACCTTGGAGTCCTAGAGCATCTGGAAATGCAAAAGCATCTGAAAACACAAATTTGAAGCTTTTTGAACACCAACCATGGTTGACCATTAAAAAGTATGGAAAAATTCTCCTGCTAACCTGGACCACTACTTTGTACAGGTGTATTATGCAGAGGGTAAAGAGTCTGTATTTCCACACTGATCCTGTGTAGGATAAATCTAATATTTGTGTAATGAGTGCCCTAACCATTTAAGGTAAATATTTGAGGTGGTGAGACCTCAGAAAGATGAGAGGGGAGAGATCTGGAGAGACTTGGCACCTTCTATAGCTGAGTTTCAAATCACAGACCTACTTTGTATGTAAGGCACTGAAGTTCCCACTGAGGCTGAAACACTTTCTTAGGATTTCTGTGCTAGGTTTAGGAGTAGGATATGGAGAGAGGTGCAGCGTGGAGGGGAGGGAATTTATCTTAACAAGTGATAAGTCACTGCCTTCCCCATTTTCCTCTCTAGAACACAGCCATTTGCCTTAATGCTTTTTTAAAGGATGCTGTTAGAGAGCAGCAATAGCAGTCTCACTGAAGCCCAGCAAATCTCTAACCCATCTGTTTGCACAGAGCAAACCCTTGCCCTGCCCAGCAGGACAGAGAGAGCAGTACAGTCTGTCTGCAGAAGCAGCACAAGTGTGGAGCACTAAATGAGATCTCTAGCCCAGAGCTGACCTGCAGCAGACAGACCTGGAAATTATAAGATGGATCAGCAAATGGACAGCTAGCAACTTTACAATAATTTTTTTTACTATTTCCCCTTTCCTAGTTAATATTCCCTTTCACAAGTGGTCTTAGCTCCTTTCTTTATTAGGATATGTGCCTGTGATTTAGCCACTCGAAACTGTTCGATCCAAAGGCACCTCCAGCTCAGTATCCCGTTCCTGTCAGTGGTCAGAAGTGGAACCGCAAGGAAAGTTTATCGTGCCCAAGCTTAGTTGTTGTGACACATTGTCTTACTTTCATGTTACCATCAGCTGATCAACATCAAATAAACATTTGCACTTATTATAGTACAGTTAAATTCTTAAAAGTATAAGCAACCTCCATGGAAGAACTGTCTTTTATAAGGCCCTAGGGGTACGTGAAGGTATCTGCAGGCAGCTGATGGGTGGTAACTTGCTGTGCTCTCATAAAATGAAGATCAGGGCTGCAGTTAGGTACCACTTTAAATACTGACGTTCAAGACTAGAGCTGGAATACAATACTACGGAATAAAAATCTTCTCCCAATCTATTCACTTTTTATTACAGCAGCTGCAATAGCACAGCTGGGACCAGAATAGTAGCCTGATGAAAATGAAAAATGTTTTACTGGAAGAGTCCTTTTACATGCAGTGTCAGAAAGTGGTGACTGCATTCACGGATCTTTCCCTACCACAGAAAGATTTTCTTCATCTACCACCCTAAGGAGTGCTAAACTCTGAAATTCTGGGGAGACACTGAGTTCAGAATGGTTCAGATCCAACATTTTGCTTTGGTGCAAGGCAGAGGCACGTAATTCAGGAGTAATTTTCATTTCAGAACCTGATCATCAGGAAGCATTGACAGAATTAGCCTGGCATTGTTCTCTACCCTCAGTTTTATTTATATTGCTAGTTAATACATTGGTAGCGGCATTTTTATTCATTTCTGTGCACAGTGAAATCCTCACAGGTGGACACAGAAACCTCTCTGCTTATGCCAAATATTCTTCTGCATGATTGACTTTGGACAGATTTCAGTCTGAATGAAAACTTACAGGGAGCTGATTGTAAGTTTGTGCGCCAACAGATTTCCAAACTGGGGAGTTGAACACAGACCTCCCACCGTCTTTATTTCTGCCTAGTGCCTTCCAGAATATGCTGCAGTTTCTTTAAATATGTTTGCCAACACACAGCCATCTAGAAGACTTGGCTTGCTAAAGCAACTTCCAACAATTCATAGCAGTTAAGTGGCCATGGGGTGGGTGAAAAAGATCAAGCTGCCTTTAAACTGCATTGATAGGGATGAGAAATAATATTACCAAGCTGGGATGTCCCTTTTTTTTTTTTCAAGAATTGTTTGCTCCAGGGTTTGTTGCTGCAGACTTATCAAGCCAGATTCTAACTTTTCTTTGAATGGCAAAGGAAAAAAGTGTGAGAGAAATCAGAAGCTGGTGATGTGGACTGTTTATTTGGAAGTACTTATTCCATTATTTTCCTCCATTATAGGCAGCAAGTTAATTTAGCCATCAAGTTTTTAATAGGCTTTAGGAAACTGGACACTGAAACCCAGCTGAACATCAGGGGAGCTGGTTTTCTAAATACCTTGCAGTTTGTCTGGGCCAGAGCCAGCAAAATAGCTGCTTCGGATTAAGCAAGAGCAGCACATTAACTGAGGCAAATGAGAGCTCTACATGGTCATTCAAATATTGAAATGTGTAGTTCCAATATCCCCTCTGCTGAATAAGTGCCTACAGTTAGATTTCTCTTAAATATTTGTGTGTTTTAAAACCATAAAGGACTACTATAGCTACTATATGGAAAACAGGCATTTTGATTTTATGTGGAAAACATTTTGCTGATTCTAGTTCTTATGAGTATATCATTTTCTAGGCACTTAGTTTTGATTTAGAGACTCGCAGCACTGGAAAAGCTGCTGTACTTCCTTTGACAATTGATCTACCTATTAACCACCCTCACTGTAAAAATCAGTAATTAAATTCTAGTCTAGACTTCTGCTAGCTGGATCTACCGAAGGGATCTCATTGTGCATTTCTGCAGTAGATGGGTCTGTTACAGCTTCTTTGGGTACTGTAACATCTCCTCCATGCACATGTGGAGGCCATGTCTCATGTCACAGTCGTGCTGCTCAGAAGGTTAAGGGTCCCAGAAACAGGGACACTCTCACTAATGCTGTATCAAGTTTCCTAAGTGGCATTTTGCAAGTGCCAGGTCCAGCAGATAAGTAGAATTGTTTCATTTGTTGCATACAGTCGTAAGTGCAATGGATGCACTTGCTTATACACCTAAGCTCTTTCCTGAAGTACTGCTCTGATAAAAAAAAAAACCCAACCAAACAAACAAAAACCCCCCAAAAACCAAAAAACAAAATTGCCAAGAAAGCCATTGCTTTAATGTATGATATGTACTTTTCTGAGTCAACTGAAGTTGCTGAGATTCCCATGTCTCTATCAGAAAAAGACAGCTAAATTTGGCAAATCAAAACACTGAGAGCTCCCTTGTTTCAAGGAATCAAAGCTTCTGACAGATACATAATATGTAGTGTTCA
>VYZT01036232.1:249-15499 GCA_013400735.1 Pomatostomus ruficeps | reverse complement strand
TGGGCACAATAGCTGCACCTTTTATTTGTTATATATGCAGGCTGGTCTCACACACATCTCACCTTCATCAGTTGGCAACCTGTTCTGAACAACTGGGCCAGATCCAGCAGCTTTGGGAAGAATGTGATTATTCCTTGCTTTTTAAAGTTAGCACCTGAGTGTATTTCAAGGCTAGAGCTGATGGCAGCCATCAGCCCCAGCCTGAACCCCTTGTCTGTGTTCATATAAACAGCAGACATGCTAGGAGGATTATGAGATTAATGTTTCTACCATGTGCTCTCTAATTCTTTAGTATTTATTTAAAACGTGCTAAGCAGTGTTTATTTTATGGTTGAACAGTTTGAGCAGTGCACTGGAAGTTGCATCTATTGTTGGCTATTTAACCCCAACCATCATGGGAAGCAGAGTATCATACCTGTCAGAAAATACAACAGCAAACATGGGACCAGCATCAAACCTTTTTTATTGCTGTTGTTGTTATCAGTAGGCTCTGCAAAGTCAGCGTCAGAGGCCTTGATTAATGCAGGGCAAGAGGTAAGCTCTCGTGAACCGANNNNAAGAGGTAAGCTCTCGTGAACCGATGCTGGGAAATTCAGAATAGTGCATTCTCTGGGTATTGCTTATTCCACTACAGCACACTGCTTGCCTGTTGTGTTTTTACATTACCCATTTTTCCACTGATTTTTAAAGTGACAGAACATATTCCTTTCATATCATAAAAGCTTCAACACGTGCACAGCGATTATACAGTGAAAAGAAGGCTCTCCTACAAAAACAGTTGAATGCTGTACATGTGGGCTTTTTTCTTTGATTAGAAATTAGTTCTTGAGGAGTCAGTTATATGCACTGTACAATTCCAAAATAGATCCCTTCTCTGCACAGGGATGCTAACATGTCTCAGACAGGAGGACAAATAGTGTTTTCTAAGATAAGATGAGCATTTATCAGCAAAAGCGGTAGTTGTGAATTCTTTTCCCTATCAGTTATTGAGAGTCTATGTGGTATAAATTTTAATGAAGAATGGGTTGCAAAGGGGGGAGGAAATAAACAAGGCTGTACCTATTATATGGGAATGTGCAATTTCCACGTGATCTGTTTAAAAAGAGTGAAGAAACATGTCTAAAAAATCTAAAAAAAGAAATTGCCTGCCTCATGCTATTGGCACAAGAGCCATACCACTGGCCTTCTTTGTACTAGACTTGATGTGGTTTTCAAAACCTTAAATACAAAACCTTATGTTGGCAGCATGTACTTGGTATTTTACTTTTGTTAGGGACCATGCAGATAGCAGTGAGACCTGGTTATCAACTGGTGAACCAGCTGCTGTTCCTCCTGGTCAGGAGCACGCCCTCTGCTTGCTTACACACTTCTCAAACCTTTTGCATTCTTCAGAAGATGTGATTACTCTGGTCTCCAGGCTAGACCTGCTTTATTGTTTCTGTGATTTGTGCAGTGGGTTTGCTTTGTGTTCATTTGAGATTCACCCCAGATCATTTCGTTTTCTATTTAGGTTATTTAAGTGAGCTGATAGTTGTTTGTGTCAATCTGAAGTGTGAATCTCCTTTGTGTCAGGCAATCAGCCCAGAAAGTATCTAATTCTTGCAGTTCAAATTCCCAAAGACATTTGAAATAAGTTGGGAAAAAAATCAACATTGATTCTGCTTCTAAGAACAGGCAGAGATGTGGTATGGCTCTTTGTTTGCTAAAACAAAGCTTTCTGGAGTTTTAGTAGTTCTCTGCAAGTTTTAGTAGTGTTAAGACTTTGCATCAGAAGTAAAGGCCTAGAAGTATGGATACAGAAAGCCAGGATGAGTATTCCCACTATGCCTCATTTAAACTCTTATTTTGAATGTGATTTGTCTTCTTTGAAATCCTCTCATTTTTAAGTGTGCCTCATTGTATTAGTAATTAATGACTCATTAGGTCTGGTGTTTGAGCCTTGCTGTCCTGTGCTGTAGGTGAGTGAGTTTCATTATTTGGGATAATGCCAGGCAGAGGGAAGAATCCATCCCTGCTGCAGCACAGCACCAAGGCCAGTGTCCTTGGTTGAAGATGTAACTTCAAGTGCAGCCTAAATTGGCTGTTCAGGACCTTGGCTTGGGTCCTCCCAGGTGAGCATGAGATGATTGACAGTTCTGCTCAGTGGTATGGCTTCTCTGGTTTTACTTTATCTGAGAAAAAAGCTTCATGCATTTATGGGAACTTCCATAGCCCTTCATGCTGGACAGTGGAGGTCCTCACAGAACAGGAATAGCGGGACTTAGCTTGTTGTTCCAAACTGCTGAGCCTCACTTAGCAGCAAAGAGGATTTACACTGAGAAACTGCTTGTGTCTTGGTACAAATAGTAGTGGTCTCAAAGACCAAGGTTTTCCCATCAAATAATTCTAAGGAACTAAAAGGCTATATGATATTAGATATAGAACTTCTTCTACAGATCTATATAACAGGGGTCTAAAGAAACAATTCATAACATCTCTGGAGTGGAATAGAGAATAACAACTTGTGTAGCTTTTGTGAACCTCCCACAGCACTTAGTAGAAGGGATATAATTTCCTTTCTGACTTTGTAGGAAAATTCAGCTGCCTAGCAAAGTGAGGGATTATTTATAAAAATCTTTAATTATGTGAACAGTTCCTTATAGCTCTCCTTTATCTCTCTAGTTCTATTATTAGTAGAAAGTGCAAAATATAATTCTCTACTTTTAAAGGAAATAGTCTTGAAATATTATGTACAATTTCTTGGATGAAAGCTAGAAGTCCTTCTTTGTAGAGATGAGATGTACTCAAGGATGGGTTCTCCATTTCAGCCCCTTTTCCACTTGCACTGTGTATATGCCTTGTTATTAACATGATTTAAAGCCCCCAGACAAGAGCCATCACTTGGATCTAGCTAAATATTACCAATAACTCTGGGATTACTGAATCATACATCACTTACCTTGAGCCAAACTGCTACCAAAAATATGGGCAATAGTACTTAGCAGTCATGGAAATAATCTCAGCAATTTTTAAACTTGTCTTTGTGTAGGCTGGGCTTTCTCCCTTGCATAAATTGCACGGGAGAACATGTTACAGGTGAAAGTGTCACTGAGGTACAATGTAAAAAGGCAGCTGCTGATTTATATTCCATGGGATGTCAAAAAGCTGCCTGTCTCCCATTAAGCAATTTTGTGTTTTAACCTTTGTATAGGAAACAAAAGATCTTTGAAAGTTTCTGAAATGAAAAATCTTCTTTCCTTCCTCTGGGCCTCACTGAACCACAAGTATGCAGTCAAAACTGATTAGGGGAACTGAAGGCAATTAAGTAAATATATCTCAGTATATATTTGCAGAGAAAACAAACCAAAGGGGCAAATAGGTAATGAAAAAGAAGTAGAAGTGAGTGTGAGTTTTTTAATGTCATTGGAATATTCATACATGCCCCATTTTCTCCAGTATTTCACTTTTCATAATTCAAATTGCTATATAGTGCTTTATTTTATTTTATTTCTATGTTCCATTTAAAAAATCTTGAACATTCAGAAAAGGGTCATATTCTCTTCCCATACTGAGAATGAAGATTCTTGAAGTGACCCATATCAAATGCTTATGTTGCTGTGAAAGCCTGCAATTAACCACAGTGTGGTTTGATGTGGTTTTCCTAAGGCCACATTGGATCAGTGGAATCAAAGGAGGAGTTTGTTTCACTCTTGCAAGAAGGAGCAAATAATTCAAAGCGTGAATCCTCCCATTCATAAAGAGCTAAGAGGAATCAAGCAAGTTTGAATATCAGTTAATTAAAATATAAAAAGGAAAGGAATTATGAAATGTAAATAGTCTAATGAAGTGAAAATTGGAGCACATGTCTTCAGAATTAATAAAACCAAAAAAATTTGAGAATTATTCTTTATGTACCAAGTTAAGCCTTTAAATCATATGCATTTGAGTTGCTTAGCTTTGCTCAGAGATGTACTAATCCCAGGAAAAAATAACCTTCCTGTTATTATTGTATTTTTATACACTTCTGCATCATTAGAAACCCTTTGCACATGAGATTCCCCAGAAGGAAAATAAATGGGTTTAGTATTTGAATCACCATTTAAATGAAAGAGGATAAGCTGAATTTGCCTGAGCAACTTGAATTGAAAGAATCCTCTACATTTACAGTATAACTTTAAGTCTTCTTGGTGGTTGAATTTCTCTACTAAAAGTATTACGCAACATTTTATAATATAAATTATTTATAGTAAAGAAAAGCTTTAATGTTTAATGGGAAAATTCCAATAATATTAGTAGTTCTTGCTGTTTTTTAAAGTTGAGGTCTATATTGTGGCATGCCTAAAAATTAAGCAGATCTTAAGGTCAGAATCTGTTGAACAGAGAAATCAGGCTCGCTGGTCTGGCCAGCTGGGAGGGCACACGGGGCAAGCATGGGCCTGTCCAAAAAATACTGGTTTTCTGTGTGACCGTGTCACCTTGCTGGGTCACTCTGAATTTACTCCCTTGTCTTCAGTTTTACCTTGAGTGATTCCGGGTTCACTGACACAGAGTTTCCCTGCAAATCATAAACTCTTGTTCAGATTGTTTACCACTTGCATTAAGTGTGTGTGTGGTTGTTTGGATATATCTTTGTATTTCAAGACCTTTGCAATTCCTAACTCTTGTAATCTGTTGAGTTTTTAAAAAATTATTCAACTGTGCTGTTGAAAAATTATCTTATTTCTTGGGTAATATTTTTAAGTGTTGCTAGAAGTTAAATTTTCACTCTATCAGAACAAATTCACAGTGAGATACTGTAGGTCTAGCCTGAAAAATACTGCTAAAAATTTCCAGTTCTAACTGGGGTCAGTGGGTAAGCTAATTTCTTCTGCAGTATGTGTCTGGTACTTCAGTTATACCTAATTTCAGGCATCTAACAAAATAACTTTGAGAAATACATTCCCTTGGTTATGACCTGCTTGCAGATAAGCCCCATAGTCTTTTTTAGAATGAAACCACCACAATAAACATTTAATCTTTCAATCAGCCATAAGAGCTTTTGTGTGCATGTTCTTCTGCATCTTTCTGTTGGAAAAATTGCTTCAGTTAAAATGCCATGTGAGCAAATCATTGTGGTGATTTGCAACTGTGTCATGGTGTAAATGTTGAAGATGGAACACAGTATTAAACTCCTCATACATAATGTTAGATAATTTACCTAAGTGATCCACAATGGGTATTTCAACAATAAAATTTTGAAATAAAATAGTAACTAGGTGCAACACGGTGTGTTAAGTAGTAATTATGTAATATCTTGCAAATCTATAATCATATACTGAAGAGGTTGTGGAGGTGCAGGTTTCGAGGAATTCTGCAGAGTGACAGTGGGGAAGTTTAAATAGTCAATATTTATCTTGCTATGTAGTTATCCTGGTAGGGAATCAAACTATTACAGAGAGCCAGTGAAGATCTGCTGCTTGATAACCTTATGCCATTGTTAAGGCACCACTGAATTTGTGAAGTCCCAGATCACTGCTTGTGACTGCCTGCACTTTTCCTGTGGGTTTTCCAAAAAGAAGACAGATGGGTATCTTTTATTCCAAATATTCTATTTTACCTTTTCTTTCTGAGAGATGATTTAGGATAGGATTTAAAGAAAAAAAAATAACATGGTCTTCTGACTTCACAGCAGAGGCCGAAACCAATGGCCTGTGTTTCTAGTACTGAGGAAATGAGTGGCTGGCAAGGTATCTGTAACAGGTGATAAATCCTTTTGAACATCTGGACATTTATTCAGATGACTGTTTTGAAATTGATAAGTGTTTGATCATTAACACTGAGATTAGTAATATGATCTTTGCCACTCTAGCATAAGACGTATCCCAAATGTTAATGAATGCATCCATGTCGCATGGTAGTAAAAACAAAGGAAATCATCTCCAGTTTGCAGACACAGAATAAATATTAAATATTACTGTGTTCCCAAATCTGCCAAAGACATTAGAAAAATTATCTGTGATTCGCCTAAAATTAAAGAAATAGATAGTATTTGATAAGCCTGGGAATTGTACCCACAGCATTTGGGTTTTGAGGAAGACCTTACCTCTGTCGTCTTCGATTAATCTTGATAATTATGAAAGCATCGTGTCATCCCACAGAAGACTCAATGCTTTTCATCTAGAGATATCAGAGGGTATTTAACATTGCTAATGTGAATTCTAATTCATGTAAATTACTTCAGAATTGTGGCACATTTCTACCCAAACACTTTTTATTTCACCGAGTACTTAGCATTTAGCTAGTCTTTGGAGGATGATGCCTACTAAAACATGCCTGACATAATATGAAAACAGCACTATTTTGTGGAAGTGATACAGGAATAATACCTAGATAATACTGCTCTGCCAACAGTGATACGTAACAGCCACTTGCTTTTCTTCCGGTGAAGTCAGTACGAGCTAAATATGTGCATTTTGTACAGCTAAAAACTCGAAAGGCTGCATGATTATTTTAGTCCCTTTTTTCTTGTTTCCCATATACTTCTGGTTTGTAAATGGTATGTTAACCTCATTCAGAGGATTCCCCAGTCCCTATCCAAAAGAGGAAGCAAGGATGTAATCAGCTCTGGCCTCATTAAAATCTTTCTAATGTAATCTGTTGTTCTCAAAAAGCTTAGCCTCAGATCTACTAAATGTATTTTAATTATGTTTTAGATGGATTGTGTCTGGAACCATGCAGTTGTTGAAGCAAATTAATCCATTACATCAGCCAGTTTGAATTCTTTGCACGAGAATATTTACAAAAGACTTACAGACTAGCTAAAGAGACTCAATACAGCTTTTCAGTAGCAGTTTCATATATTTCATCTTTTTGTCCCCAACCTATGTATAGATTCTGCCAAAAAAAAAGAAAAAAGACAGTGTATGCTTCAGTGTGATGCATATTTTTCGCTCACAGAAAAAGATACTGGAAAGGATACTTAGCACAGGTGCACTCAGCAGTGAAGCTATAATGATTTATCTAATTCTATCTAAAATCTTCATCACCCGTACTAGAATTGCTACAATTAGGAATTTATTATTGAAAACATGCAATAAACAGTAGATACAGTTGATGATGCTAAATAGAAAAATAAATTTTCAATTAAAGTGTGCTATCCTGGAAAATTTAATTTTCCAAGGCAAGTGATCACATTCTGTTTAATAAACAAACACTAAGCAACCTGGGAAGTCAGTGCGTTGACCAATTCATTAATCATTTTTTAAATCTTGCTAAATACAGTTTATTGTCTTCAAAGTACCACTAATTACTTCAATTAGCTTTGAAGTGTATCTTTTCTTTCTCTGACTGTGCTTGTAATTTTGAACCCAAGAGGGCTTTCTCGTCTTTAGATGTATTTGTTTAATTTCAAGATAAAATTCAACTCCATACCTCTTTTAACTGCCTATATCCTTAAAGGAAATGTGGGGCCTGGCCATAACTTTTCCTTTTCCCTCCATGTGCTCTCCTTGGCTGCATGAAGTTTGGTCAATAAACAAGTATGGTTGGGGTCTTTATCCTCTGGGTGTTTGTGAGGAATGATGATAAGCACATAGAGATGGTAAAAGAAAAGTTATTGAAGTAAATAGGCTGACATTGAAGCGAGTTGAACATTCTACACTACTTGAAAGTCAATTGTATTATTTTGGCAGCTAAGTATGTGTTTAGGAGCTCACCTACAGGCTATCTTTTTTTCTGGAAATGAGAATATGAGGTTTCCAAGAAGGATGCAATACTGATCTTCATCTCATGATCTCCTCTCAATCAGTTATCCTCAGATGTTGTAATAGGAAGGCCATCTAAGACAATGCAGGGGAAGTTGCCTTGGAAAAGGAAAGGGGGAGAGGAAAAGAGGGAGAGTCACACTTAGAGAAATGATGACTGGAGGAAACATTTCACATTTTTGTCATTGGGTGAGTGGGCTGTCAATTTCAGACAGCAGGGATGCTGTAGGATGAAATGCCAGGACTGCTCAAGATGCTGTTGAGATGCATCTCAGAGGAGTGGCCACCTCACTCTGCGTGTGCTCAAAGATGAGGGATCCCTTTTTCCTTATTAGTTAGTGGGGGAGGTCTGGTGGAAGGGAGCATTTTCCCAGGTGCAGCTCAGTTAGGAGCCCTGGCTCCACGGGGCCCTGCAAATGGGGTTGGGAGCTCAGCAGTTTGGCATTTACATCACTTTGGCCCGTGCCCAGCAAGGCTTAGCACCGTGGCACTGCACAAGCACAAAGCTCAGCTGCAGAACCGGGATCATGCTGCTTTGCTTTTGTTTTTCCCAGTGTTAAAGTTCCTCCCAGGAGATCCTCTCTGTGGGCTAAACATTTGTTTTCCATAGATTTCATATTCCCGGGGCTTGGTGGTTAGAACTTCATGTGCTAGCTCAGACCTGCTCTTGGAGCCTGTGCCTGTGAGAGCTCCCAGTAATACCATGTGAGGTGAAAGGTTTCTTGCGAACTGGCAGCCTCAGCTGGTGATTTTTTACACTTAAGCAAACATAGATCACAAAAAATTCTACATTGCGTGCTTCTTCCTTCCTTGTTCGTTTACTTCCTGGGGAAAAAACCTCCGGTTATTTACAGGATAAATAACTCCAGGCCATATTTCGCTGATATTACTTTTTCTTATCTATAAAATACTTAGGAGTCAGGAAAGCTGATTGTTTTCCTGGTAATGTGTAGGTAAGATTTTTAAAGCGGGCTTAAGTCTACTAGAAAGACAGAAGTAGAAGAATCTCATAGCCCTATCTCCAAACATCTCCCCATGCTTGAAGTTATCTATAGTGTGGGCATTTCAGTTCTAGTTATGATAATTTTTATGTTCAGAGCTTTGCTGTGCTGTCATATTTAATGACAAAAATTACAGCTATGACTTGAAAAAAGTAGTTTATGAGATACATTAGCTCCATTGCAAGATAACTTTTCTGCTCTCAAATACTTGTATGGACGTACTGCTCTTACCCTTATTATTGCTTTGCAATGAAGTGAGAAAAAGAGCAAATACATAAATTACACCAGTTAATAAAATTGTATTCACTCTTACAAATGTTGCTCAAATTTCATCCTTAAGGTTAATGTTCAAGTTGTATTTGTTTATTGAATTGATTCTTTCCAACCCGCTCAGCTTTGCTCTGACATTCACATTTGGAAACTAAACCTCAGTTTAAACTACAAAGTCTTACAAGGTTTGGCATTAAAGGCAAATGTTATTTTGTATCAGTTATATTGTGTACAACCTTTTGATTGCTAAATTAGGGTGGAGTTTAAAGTCTGTGATAAAACATGAAATTGATGGTGTTTAAATTGCTGGTTCTTCCTTAGGTGCACCTTTCTTGATATATAAATTTAGAAGGTTTTTCTACGTCATGTGTAACTTTGCCAGGTTTTATGTGTCTCTGCTCTGATTTAATGGGAACACATTTTTCTGGTAAGCATTAGCATTGTCCTCAGTGCAATTCTATTGCATTGCAAGACAGCAATTTGTTGCAATAAATGGAAATTTATTGGAAGTTAGTGAAATTGTTCGAGCATAAATTTCCCTTAGCATTTCTAACATTCTTTCAGCCATTCTTTTCTCTGAAAAATACTGGAGAAGGCTCGCATGGGACCTTGTACAATGCTTGTCTGTATATTATCAAGTTTTATTTTTGTTTTATTCAAAATGTTTTGCCTGCAGGCTGCTGAATATTTTTGTTGGCCGGTTTTCTCAGCTGATGTTTGCACCCTCAATCATAGGAAGATTGATCTAGTATCTTCTCAAAACTGAGAATATAAAACCCAATAGTTAAATATTTTAAAATGGAGGGAAAAAAACAATCCCATGTAATATAAGCACAGAGTAAAGGTTTACTTTTTGGCTATGGAAATATTTTTCCAGTGAGGTCTTCAAACTGAACGGGTATGTGTATATTCAATAGGTAATTTTAACTATAATCAAGCCTTGAAAAACAGTATTTTTTTTTTTCTAAACAGAAATATGTCCTATTTTCATGAATATGTTTGAGAAAATGAACACTTCTACTCCCGCCTCCAGGAAAAGAAACTTACTGGTAGCACCGCTCCTTAGAAGCAGGCCTGAATAGCAAGCTCCTTTCTAATGCTGCCAGTATTGAAAGCAGTCACTGATTTAATTCTTGGGTTGTTATCACAATTTGCCTGTCTTTGTTTTGATTGTGGAGGGCAAAGATTAAATATTTTGCCTTTAAGCCTGAACCAGCGTAGAGAACGCTGCCTTCCTCTTGATTTCAGACACGCGTGCATTGCGTGTGGTCTCTGTTAACTGCAATCAATGCAGCTTCTGATGCCCTCTGGTTTAAGTCTCTGACTTAGAGGGAAATTTGTTCCATCAAAGTGTTCAGGAACCACGTAAAACATAAGCAATATTGGGTGACGAACTCTAATACACCTCTTTACTGGCACAGTGAAAGAGGAAACTGTGGTATGATGCTTGTGTTTTGTTTTAATAAGTGGATTGTGTATTCTTTGGAAATGATAGGTTCCAAACCAAAGTATATATATTTCTTTTTCTCTTGCATTTTTTCAAAGTTTCTGCCTGCTTTTCTAAAGGAAAATTGAGAATGGTTTGTTGAAGTCTGGAATGCAAAGGGAAAAAAAAAAAAGAAGAGGATGGTAGGCTGATAGGCATTCCAGCCCATAAGCCTTGTTGAAAACGGAGCACCGTACAGAATTGCTGTTTTAAAAGTAATGACAAAATGTGATACATGTTAAAAAATAAAATAGACTTGCAAAGAGGCTAATACATAATCTAGATTTGTTTCCAAGATGGTAAAACAATTCTATAATTAAATCTTTTTACATAATTGCTGTGTATAATTTATGCAACTTTCCCTTAAAATAATGCATTCAATCTTTTTTTTAATTTCCATCATTTTGGAACAGCCACAGAAGAAGTCCATTTTTTTCTTAACTGAGATCATAAAGTTCACTATCTAAAGTAAAGCTATTCCCAGCCAGTTTTCCAGCTAAACAGTTCCAACTTTCTCAACTATGAATGATCCTCACTTTAACAAATCTACATTCATTACTTAGATTACTTGGTGTGACTTTGTTCAGAACACCAATAAACTGAGGAAAAACTCTGATTTCAAATATGGAAAAGCATTCTGTGGAACTCCCCTAGACTGAGCCATGTTGTTGGGTTCTTCAAAATCTTATACTAAAAACCAAAATTAATACAATGTATAAATGGCCTTCCAATTGCTGTGTTGTGTGACCTGATTCTCATCTGTGCAGATGTGTTTTCTTGTGTCAAAGTTTAAAATAAGATAATTTACTAAAACACTGTAAGAGTCAATATTTTTTTTGGTAGCTGTTAGCATCAAAAATTGTATTGGCTGATATATGTATGCATGTGTGTTCTCCCTTTTGATCTTTCTAGATGTCAAAGTGCTAGCATTGGTATTTGCAGTGTTTCTGTTTAATTTTTTTTATTACGTTTACAAAGCTAGATGTAAGCATTGAAGATTCTCAATGGAATTAAATATTAAAGAAGCACCCTGAAGCTACTTTTAGAGCTGCAAAATGAGAAAATGGAGATAAGAAAGAAAAAACATGCTCAGCATGTAAATTTATGTTTCTGAGTAATAGGATTTGGCCAGGAACCACTAGGTTCTATTTCTTTTCTTTTTTTTCCTTTTTTTTGCCTCGCCTGTAGTATTTAAAGCAGTAAGAATGTGCCAAGGACTATTAGATTTCTACAGTGGGTTTCTAACATAGGAAACAGGAAAATGTCTAAGTCAGCAGACTATCACTGATGATTGTGTGCTAAATTTCTGGTGATTTCTTGAGCGAGGTTCATGATGCTAACAACAGTTAGCCAGACTGCATTTGTCATTTGTTTAGAGCTGCCTACATCTGCTCTATTGTCATCACTCTCCTCCAGTTACATGCATACAGCCAGATTCTGTGGGAATTTTGGCTCACCTTTCCTATATAATCTGGGCCAGGCATGCAGGATCTTCCCGCCCCTGGTCTCCTACTGAGCCCATGGTTTTGTTGTTGGACTGGAAAGGCATTTGACCACAGGCCCAGTTACCACCAATAACCAGCCTGAATAACCATGAGGAAGCATTTCTTCTCCAGATGTTGTGCTCCTGACTTCCCCCATGCAACATGAAAGAATTATATTCTTTCTGATTCCATGATAATATCCAAGAGCTTCATTACTGTCCTTTCTACGGCTCTGCTTTCTGTCAGTTTTAACATTCTGGAATCATGGGAAGTTCTGGACAAGTTTTGTCCAGTCTCTGCCATACTTTTTATATTAAGAACCATTATAATCTACATCCTCCTAGCTGTTTATTCAGTTTGTGGTTTGCATTCCTGCTGGCATTTGGATGAGAAATTTAAAAATAAAAACTGAGTTTTATTTTTGCACACTGTAAGTCACCATGGACAGTGCTGTGATTCCACAAGCAGACAGTGAGTGGAATATTGAGAATTCTGTGTCAATATTCAGTGCCAGAAGTGCAGGTTGAATTTTCTGTTGGTTACACACAATTGTGAAATAAATTTTAGGAATAAAATAAGTAAGAATAAGTAACAGAAGGGATGGAAATTGAGTGTTGTATGGAACTGCTAATGCAGTTCATAGCTGTGAATTAATTTTCAAAGCAACTGGATAAATTCTGGTCTCACTTATTCTTTAGTCATTTCAGACATTAATTTCTGAGAATCATATCTGAGGTAATAATTTTCAGTATAGAGTTTTGTCTGTACACTTCTAGATCTTACTTGTAGCTCTTTGTTGCTTGTGCATTAGTCATTGCCCTTTTTAATATTCTTGGAGATTGAAATAAGTAAAATCAAAGACAAATATCCAACTGGATACAGCAACAAAGAACACTGTTATAAATCTTAATTACTTTTCTTTTACATTTGTCTTCAAAATCAACCAATCATTCAGACAGAAATAGGACCGAACTGTACTGATGCTGGTTTCTGTTGAGACTGAGTTAATTTTAGCAGTAAAATGAATTTTTCTATCCTTGAGAAGACAGGTTTGTGTTTCTTCTTGATATACATAATTTCCACTGAACAGAATAGGAGCCAAAATCCTCAATTTTTCTGTCTTGTTCCAGTGAGAGTAAGAATTGGATGCTTAACTTCTGAGGTGATGAATACGAGACCCATTCTGAAAACAGAAGTGTTGGGAGTTTTCTTATAGACTACCCAAGCAAAACTGCTTCCCTTCCATGCTCTTTTACTTCTTGGGTTTGTTTTTTTTTGAGAAATCTGCAAATATTTGGTTGGAGTCTTACCCAGGGTGTAGTGAGGAGCAGAAAATCAAGAGGCAATTCTGATTTCAGGCATATTCAGTGCACATGAACTTTTCTCTGCATGAGTTTCAAACTTCACTGGCTGAGTGGTAATTCGATTCAGTCCCTTGTAAGGGCTTTCAGGAAAGCAATTTTGTCTTTAACTTCCAGCAGTAACAAAAGGCATATTCTAAGACAACAGCTTTTGTGGCAATACAATGTAATGATACGCTCATGAAAGAGCTGATTTGCATTTGTGCTTGGCATCGCAAAGTGCAATGCGTGTTTTGCATTCATTTTAACATTGATAAATGAAAAAGGGACTGAACAAAAGCCTGACCTTCCTAATTAATTATCCCACGAGATCATAAATCTGTTTTGATATTACTACTTTTCTCATAAGATATGCCCTTAAAAAGAATACAACTGTTCTGCATTTTTGAATATAACTTTACATTTTTAAATAATGAGCTAACTTAAAATATGTATTGATCCTGTTTTGTGCTTTTCTAGTTCTTCTCTGTGGCAGTAGACACTGAAGCACCATAAGGAAATCAATGTCTTTCTAAGCAGCCAAGAAATGGGGATTTTGCCTAGAAACTCTCAGAATAAGGTGCTCAAACTTACGTAACGTGTAGACCTGCAAATCTCACCTGACATCTCCTTACCCACAGAGCTCTTAATGTGAAGCAGAAATTAACGTCGGCCAATCCTTCAGCACTAACCACAAGTTGTGATCTGATGCCTGCTGACATCCCGAGTCACTTTAGAGTCTGGGTAACCTGGATAGAGGAAGGCATTAAAAATGTGCGCTCCTTTCTTCTCGTCATCGCTTTCCTGTGGTGTTTAACTTAAGGATATGCAATATTTTGTTGCTGACTGCATTTTTCTAATACCTGTGTAGCTGGTGAGTTGACCAGATGGCCACCCAGCCACCCTCTCATTTCCCTTTCTTGATGGAATTGTAGGAGAAAATAAGATGGAAGAGCTTATAGGTTGAAATTAAAATGAGGAGTCTACCAGTTACAGTCACAGCAAAACAGACTCATCTTTGCAAAAAAATGATTTAAAAGGCCCAAAGAAAGGCTGCCTAATTTTTTTTCTCATTGGCAATTTCAATTTGAATACTTGAAATATTCCACTAGCCTAAAACAATTTCTGACATAACTTGCAATAGTATTTTCTACTAAAATTCTCTGCTCTTTTCTTGCCCCCCCCTTTTTTTTTTTAATTCCTCTATTGCTAGTATTACATTTGATGAGTGTTTCAAGAAGTAATAATTTGAACGTTAGAGTTATCCAGAGCTCTGGATATAAATTCAGATTATCATGATAGTTCAATTTCAAAGAGATAATTAGGTAATCCTGATCTCATATATCTTTAGTCTAACATGTTTTCTGCAAGTCAGTGTGTG
Organism: Pomatostomus ruficeps; assembly: GCA_013400735.1. Lineage (NCBI taxonomy): Eukaryota > Metazoa > Chordata > Aves > Passeriformes > Timaliidae > Pomatostomus > Pomatostomus ruficeps. Next base: position 816 of record VYZT01036232.1, on the reverse strand, counting down.
AAGAAAGTAAATGGTCATTTTGGCTTCAGTGGAAAGATCTGAATGTATACAATTTTTCACGATCATAGGATTAGGTTGTCAGGCTCTCATGGTGAGAAGACATCATATTCTTCCTTTGAATTCCTTCCACAGGCTATAGTTCAGGATTTTCACCCTTACCCGCTTTGTCTTAAGTGTTCAAGCTTATCTTCTTCCTATGCATCAAATGCATTTTATGCCGTCAGCTGTAGACACTGGGTCAATGGCTTTGGTTTGCTTTCTGCCCAGTTTACCCATGGATTTGCTTCTCAGGTAGAAATGGACTTTATCATTTCACGGGCTATCGAAGCTTGCTTGACTTGAGGTCCATCCTACAGGCTTGTTCTTTTTGACTGGTCTTGTAGCTTGGTGCTTCTACCCCACAAGTACCCTGTAGCTTCTTAAACCATTGAAGTTTCAGCATTAATGTTTAATAGCTGTGACCTCAGGATTGATTAAATCCAGTTGACTTAACCTTTCTGAATATGGGAGCAGATTTTCAGCCTGTGTAAAAAAAAAAAAAAAAATTAACCAGGATCTGATCTTTCT
>VYZT01036228.1:0-19432 GCA_013400735.1 Pomatostomus ruficeps | reverse complement strand
GCAGGCAGAAGGCTCCGTTTATGTACTGCATGGGCCTAGACCAGGCAAGTGATGTTATCCTGATCACTCTTCTGGGGTTGTTTGAAGTGTTGTTTTCAGGAAGAAGTTGCAGCACTCATAAAATCCTATAATCATAGAATGGTTTGGGTTGAGTGGAACTCTTCCATAAAGAGAAGCAGTGACATTCACTAGACGAGGCTGTTCCAAGCCCCATCCAACCTGGCCTTTATCACTCCCAGGGATGCAGCAGCTGCAGCTTCTATGAGAAGAGTTCCATTGCCTCACCACCCTTTGATTAGATGTTGTTCCTAACATCTAATCAACATTTTTTCTCTTTTAGGTCAAACCACTTCACTTTGTCCTATCAGTATCTGCCTGAGTAAAAAGTTCCAATCCATCTTTTTATAAGCCCCCTTCACATACTGAAAGGCCTCAGTAGGGTCTCCCCAAAGCCTTCTCTTCTCCATGTTGAACAACCCCAACTCTCTCGGCCGGTATTCACAGGAGAGTTGCTCCAGCCCTCTGAACATCTTTGTGGCCTCCTTTGTACCTTCTCTAACAGGTCCATGTCTTTCTTGTGCTGACAACTCCAGGTCTGAACCCAGCTGGGGTCTCAGGAGATCAGAGTAGATGAGGAGAATCACTGCCTTCAATGTGCCACTCACACCGTTCGGGATGCAGCCCAGGATGCAGTTGGCTTTCTGGGCTGCAAATGCAAACTGTTGGCTCATGTCCAGCTTTTCATCCACCACAACTCCCCAGTCCTTCTTCACAGGTCTGCTCTCAACGAGTTCATCCCCCACTCTGTACTCATGTCTGGGATTGTCCCGATGCTGCACCTTGCATTTCAACTTCTGAAACTTCATCAGGATCTCATGGGCCCACTTCTCAACCTTCTCCAGATCTCCCTGGATGGAAGCCTCCCTCTGTAGTGTCAGCTGCACTGCTCAGCTTGTGCCATCTGCAAACATGCCAAGGGGGCACTCCATCTAATATCTCTGTCACTGAAGAAGATAATAAAAAGCACCAGTCCCAAGACAGCCTTAAGACATGCCCCTCTTTCCCTGCCTCCATGTGGTCATAGAGCCACACACCAAAGCTGTGTCCATCCAGCCATTTCCATATTCACAATAGCATACCCTTCAAATTCATGTGTATTGGGTTTGCATGGCGTGGCTTTGGTACTGGGAGGGCTACAGGGGTGGCCTCTGTGAGAAGTTGCTGGAAGTTTCCTCAGTGTCCAGCAGAACCAAAGCCAGCTGGCTCCAGGACAGACCCACCACTGGCCAAGGCTGAGCCCATCAGAGATAGAAGTGATGCCTTGAGAGCAACATGCTTAAGAAGGAAAAAAGTTATTGCACAGGTGTAGTTGTGGCCAGAGAAAAGCAGAGTGAGAATATGTGAGAGGAACAGCTCTGTGGACACCAAAGTCAGTGAAGGAGGAGGAGCAGGAGCTGCTCCAGGCTCTGGAGCTGAGCTTCCTCTGGAGCCCATGGTGAGGCAGCTGTGCCCCTGCAGCCCATGGAGGGCATGGGGGTGCAGAGATGCACCTGCAGTCCCTGGAGGAGTTGACACCGGAGCAGGTGGATGCCTGAGAGGAGGCTGTGACCCCATGGGAAGCCTGTGCTGGAGCAGAGTCCTGGCAGGGACCTATGGAGAGAGGAGCTCATGCTGGAGCAGGTTTGCTGGAATGGCTTGTGACCCTGTGAGGGTTCCTGAAGGACTGACCCCATGGAAGAGTGACCCACACAGTAGCAGTTTGTGGAGAACCATAGCCTGTGGGGAGGACTCACGTTGGAGAAGTTCATGGAGAACTTGTCCCGTAGGAGGGACCCCACCCTGGAGCAGGGGAAGGACTCCCACTCCTCTCCCTGAACAGCAGCAGGAACAACCTGTGATGAATTGGCCATGAGCCCCATTCTTGTCTCCCTGCTGTGCTGGGTGGGGCAGGAGGTGGAGCTGGGAAGGAGAAAGAGGTAGGGTGAAGATGTTTGGGTTTGGAGGATTTTTTTTTATAAGACTTATTTTACTTCTCATTATCCTCCTCTGATTTTGTGGGTAATAAATTCAATTAATATCCCTTAGTTTAGTCTGTTTTACCTGCGACAGTATTTGGTGACAGATCTCTTCCAGTCTTTTATCTCAACTCATGAACCATTGTTATATTTTCTCTCCCCTGTCCTCTTGTAGAGGAGAGTGACAGAGTGGCTCTGGTGGGTACCTGGTCTCCAGCCAGGGTCAAACCACTGCCCTGTCTCTCCAGTTTGGAGATAAGGATGTTGTGTGGACTATGTTGAAGGCTGAACAGAAGTTTAGGTAGATGACACTGGCCAGTCTTCCCCTGCTGATTGATTCAGTCACTCCATCACTGAAGACCACCAGATTGCTCAGACACGACTTGCCCCGGAGAAGCCTTGCTGGCTGTTTTGGATCACCTCCTTGGAATATGACTTAGAGCTGCTTTCATGAGGATCTGCTCCACAATGTCCCCAGGCAGAGGTGAGGTTTACCAGTCTGCGGTTCCCCTGGTCTTTTGTATCATCTCTTTCAAAATCCAGTCTGCTGCTGGATGCCCAAGGACTCCTGTGCATGAGGATGGGCCATGTCCTTCTGTATCGCTCCCTCCTCAGCTCACCCTGATGGTTATTTTTTGTTATCTCTCCTTGTGTGTGCATTGGGCTGCTGGGTTTGACTCCATCCTACCTAACTCTGCCCTCAGGAAATATTTCTGGCTTGTTTTGACTTGTCCACTTTCTGAGCAGCCTGTGAGTACACAAACAATGCCATGAGCTTGCCTGGGGCCTTGCCCGGCTGCGGCTGTCTCTTGGTGTCCTCAGCAGAGTTCATAGCAGGGTGTGTTCCTACCTGTGTTCATGTCTTGGTTGCTTTTGTGTGCAGCCAGACTTGTGTGAATGTACCACAGGTGCACATTTGACAGGTGCACATGAACACGTGTCCTTCTGTGTCTCTCCTCACAAACAGACTGTGTTGCTCATGGCAGGGACACCCTCCATGGCTCTGTTCATGAGCTCTGCAAAGCAGCAGGAGCTCAAGTGCAGCTGAAAGGAAATGGCATCAGCCTCCTAGAAATCTCTCCAAAAAGAGGCACTGTAATCAACCCATTTCCTGAACCCTCCTTCTCCCGATCCTCCAAAGCCCATATTCCACTGATGATGATGCCAAGCCCTAACAAGGACTACTAGTTTAGATCCTTAGTTTAGTTTAGTGTAACAGCACTGGCACTGCCTCAGCATGGTGGGCATGCCTCACCAGGTCAGGACACAGCTGCTAGAGAGTTCAAAAGGATGGGGTTTGCTTCATCCTGGAGAAAGAACAAGGAATCCTAGTTACTCTGCTTGTTCAGGCCATGTCCAAATGGAACTGTTTCTAGTGAATTGCTGGTGCTTCCAGGTGTGGGACACAGCCTTCCTTTATGCCAAAGCCAGTGTCAAATGTATTTGTGCAACTCATTGACCTGGTGCTGTGTCGGGCTGAGATCTTGGCCCAAACAGGTGCTGAATTAAAGAATCACAGTACATGCTATTGGTGTGCAGTGGTGTGGAAGGACAGAGACACTGTGTGTTGCACAGGGTAAGCAATAAACTCAGTTACTGGGCAGATGGCTGCCAATGGGGGATGCCCCAGCATTTGCTCTGTGGTGCAGATGTCACCGTGTCCCCAAGTACGAGCGGTGCTTGTGCCCTGGGTCTGTCTGTGGGGCAGAGAGAGAGTGGGGGATTCCAGGGGTGCCAGGCAGAGCAAGGAGCTGTGCGTGGGAGTGACAAGGTACCACCAAGCAGTGAATTGGTTACTGTCCCTGGACTGCCATGGTCCATGAGGGTTCCCAGGGACTCCAGTGTGAGACCCAGTGTGGTTAACCCAGTACTGACTTGTGAATGATGCCAGCCCTGCATGCCTGACAAAACCTGGGCCCTGCCACAGGCCTTAGGTGTGGTGGGCTGCAAGGAAGCACAGATCCCAGCTGCCCATGCCCATTTGTGCTGGCCATGGTCTGAGACTGGGCAGTGGAGAGGAGGAGAAGATGGAGATGAGGCCATAGGCCAGGCCTGAGGCTATTTCACACAACCACACTTCTGACATCCTTTGCGGATGTTTTCTGTCTACCCCAGTACAGCACTGAGCAGAGCAAGAGGTGCCCCATTCCCATGATCCTGCAGGGTGGTTTGTCTCCAGGACCTCACACAGAATTCTAGTTGTTACTTTAGGACAGCAGAGGTTTCTGCAGGAGCTGTTGGGGGTATATCTGGGCAGAGACACTGAAGGACAAGGGCTGATTGCCACTTGCTCTGGGGTAGCTGGGGATGTTTTGCATCCTGCCCCAGGATTGTTCCCCAAATAGGACCCTCCACAGTGTATTCCAGCCTCACATTTTTCTGGATGAAGGATCTCACTACATTGTCACCAGATCCCCTGCCAGGATCACCACCATTCTCCCCTGGCAGCTTTCAAGGGCATATGTGGAGGGAAGGACCACTTAGAGACCCAGCCTGAGATGCAAAAATCTTTATTGAATATAAAGAGGGAATCAAGGTTGTTACAAGCACAGGCCCTCAGTGCAGGGATCTGGAGGGACAAGCAAAATACTTCACCTCTTGGCCATGGTGAAGTCCATAAAGGGCATCCATTTGCCTTGCCTGTAGAGTGCTGGCAGGCTTGGAGGAGCCTTGCAGCCCAGGGGAGCAGAAGGACACAATGTAAAGAGAGAAAAGGAGATACGTAGGAAAGCCATAGGCCATGCTTTTGAAGTGCCTGAGCTGGGCCCTTCCTGCCAGCATTTTCAGGAGGACCTAAAGATGGTCAGTTCCTCTGAAAGAAATGACCTGAAGATTCTTCCTTTGTTCAGCAGCATGTCTGGAGATCCTGGAGACACTTCTGAGACCTACATATGCCCAGCACCATTAGCAGGGGAGGCCTCTCCTTCCACCGTAGCGCCTGGTGATGCAGGAGAGGTCAAAGCCACCAGAGTTGATGGGCACTCCATCACAGTTGAGGATGCTGCCAACGGCAGCAGAGGTGGAGGATCCCACCACGGTGTTCTGTGGGAAGGAGCTGAGGATGGGGCCAGGCAGGGTCACCACCACAGCAGGCGGCTCAATGACAACAGTGGAGTCCTGGCACTGCCTGACACAGCACTCATTGCAGCTGTTGGCCAGCGGAGTGGGGCCACAGGGCTGGCAGGGACGGCAGGAGGTGTTGCAGGACATGTCTTGGGGCTGCAGGTGCACCTGGCAGAGACAGCAGAGAGAAAATAGAGCATAAGGATGGGTGGGTGAGGAGAAGCCTGGTTACTCCATCCCAAAAGAGCCAACGCCATCGTGAGTGGGAAGCTGAAGACTGTGCCAGGAGCCCTACAAAGAACAGCCTGACCCAAGGAAATTCTCTCCCAGAGCACAAACCAAAAGACACCACAGTCACCAGCCTCTCTCTATGCCAGCCTCCTCCCTCCTTTCCTCTCTCATGACCAGGTGCTCAAAACCCCAAATACAAGAAAGCCAACATCAGTTGAGATGTCCAGCAAGTGGAGATCTCACTCTGGAAGAGAAAGAGAAGGGGCTTCAGACTCACCTGGTTCCCAAGCAGAAGGAAGCAAGAGAAGTGGATGAGAGAGCAGGGACTTGGGCTGCCTTTTATACCTGCCCTTCACTGCCGCAGGACCAGGGGAGCCTTTGCAGAGGTAACAATTTCCCGGCAAGCTCATCTTGAATGCAAACCAGCACACCTAATGATATGGGCTGTGCTTTCATTTCCTGCACTGCTGCCTTTTCATTTCCAGGTTTGTTCCATGCCCTTTCCCCAATGAAGGCTTCTTCTGATCCCTGGGATTAAAGGCCCCAAGATTTCTAAGGCAGGAATGCAGCAGTGCAGGCAGAAGGCTCCGTTTATGCACTGCATAGGCCCAGACCAGGCAAGTGATGTAGCAGTCTGTATAACTGTGGTGGGGTTGTTTGAGTTCCAGCAATCCTCAGCTGGATGCCCAAGGACTCCTGTGCATGAGAATATGTCCTATCCTTCTCTTTCCCTCCCTGTGATCACTTCTTCCCTCCCTGTGTCCATGGACTGTGCAACTCCTTTTGGCCACAACCTTCCTAACTCTGATATTGGGAAAGAATTCTATCTTGTTTTAACTCATTCCCTCTTTGTGCAGCACAAAAAAATGTCATGGGCTTGTCTGGCTCCCTGTCCTTCCTCACAAGGCTCCAACCCTGCTGCAGTTGTCCCCAGGTGTCCTCAGCAGAGTCCACAATGCGTTGTGTTCCTACAGCCTTGACTTCTACAGGAAGGTGGGTTTCTAGAGAGATGGGCCCCTGCAATCCTCAAAAAGCTCAAGAAGGCCAAGTGTAAGGTCCTCAATGTGGGTTGGATCACTCCCAAGAATGGACACAGACTGGGTAATGGGTAGACTGAGAGCAGCCCAGCCATGACAGCCTTGGGTGTGCTGGTGAATGAGAGGCTGGACATGACCTGCAATGTGCACATGCAGCCCTGGACACCAGTTGTATCCCAGAATTGTATTGAATCAAAAGAAGAGTGACTGCCAGGTCTAGGGAGGTGGTTCTCCCCCGCCAGTCTGCTCTAGTGATACCCTAACTGGAGTGCTGTGTCCAGTTCTGGGGCCCCCAACATTAGAGGGATGTGAAGGTGCTGAAGCAAGCTCAGAGGAGGCCACAAAGATGCTCAGAGGGCTGCAGCCCCTCTGCTATGGAGACAGGGCTGGGAGAGCTGGATGTGTTTCTGCAGTCCCAGGCATTTTCCCAAGTGCCACTGAGAAAGAGCACAGTTGACCAAGGGTGGGAATCAGCCTGTCCTTGGGCAATGGGGCCTGGGCCTGGCTACAAGCCTAAGTGCCAAGTGCCCAGCTGGATGCAGGAGGTTTGTGAATCTCCTCCAGAAGTGCCATTGCTTCTAGAAGGGGGGAGTAGATGTTCAGTTCATACTCAATCATCTCCCCTGGAGAGCTCTACGCTCAGGTGAAATGAATCCCACACTCTCCATAAAGGCATGTCTACCATGTTGATGCCTCCTCATTATGAAGTGTTTACGTGGACTATCTTCACCATCAGTGTGCAAAAAGAAAAGCTTTGAGAACATGATTAATCTGTTCTGAAATGAAAATTGGGAGGGGAAAAGCAGGTGCTGTTTGGAAGTGCTAATATTCTCCCAATGAGTGTAAAGACAGACTTGCTTCCCAGCCAGCCTTCCACAGCTCTGCACTTTGAGTGCTTTGCCAGTCACATTAAAGTTTTTCCACAACAAAGCCCAAAATGGGTGGAACAATGTACTGCTAAAATGATGTGGGGTTTTAGATGTGGAAATGCCCTGACACATCTAGTATGAAGCACACCATTTGCAAAATTTTAATTAAAAATAAGAGAGTAGATTCAGATACTAAGGGAAGGAAAGAAGAGGAATTATGCAAATTTTGTTTGCAGTCTTATGCTAGGAATAATGGCTATAGGTGGAGATATCAGACATTGCCAAATTTTATCTTGAATCAGAGTATGATTTGATGAAATAGCTACAAGAACGTGGCATAGATACATCACAAAACATCAGGCTAAATGGAGAAACACATTTCTGTTTCCTAAAGTTGCTGGGATTTCTTTAGGATATTCAGATGAACCCTGACAAAATGAAGCACTTGGCAAACTGGGGTAGAAACCTGTGGGAGTAGCACTCCTCCAGCTCTGTTACAGAACTATTTCTGGATGGGGTTTGTGACCCTTTCCAAGCACAGCACTTTAAAGAACTGGGAGGCATCCTGAATTCACCGGGAATGAACAGAGGGTGGTGGGAGCAGCAGAACTGAGGCTCAGCCCCGCCAGAGATGGCTGTAAGGGGATATGAGCTCATTGGGGACTTGGTGGCTTCTCACTGCCTGGGGATGCCCACCCAGACCTACACGGCAGTGGGGATCTTCTGCAGGGCAGAAGTCATGGGAGGGACGGGATGAATCTGTTTGCTTAACTGACACCCTGTGAAAAATCACTTCACTTCTTCTGGAAAGCCCGTCCCAGAGCGAGCTTCACCTCTTTGTTTCTGAGTGTGTAAATGAAGGGGTTTAACAAAGGAGTTACCATGGTGTTAAAGGTATTCACGATTTTGTTCAGATCCAGGGAGTTTTGGGCCGATGGTTTGACATACAGGAACATGGTGGAGCCATACCAGATTGTGACGACACTGAGATGAGCAGAGCAGGTGGAAAAGGCCTTTTTCCGGCCCTGGACTGACTGGATCCTCAGGATGGAAGAGATGATGTACATGTAGGAGACCAGGGTGACCACACAGGAGGCCACCACAACAATTATGGAGACGAGGAAGGTTGCCAGCTCCACAGGCCATGTATCACTGCAGGAGAGGGCAAGGCAGGAATCTATATCACAGAGAAAATGATTGATGACATCTGGCCCACAGAAAGTCAGCCTGGATGTCATAAAGGCCAGCAGGGAGATGGCCAAAAAGCCTCCCAGCCAAGAGCTGAGTGCCAGCCGGACAGAGAGGACACTGTTCATGAGGGAGCTGTACCTCAGGGGGTAGCATATGGCTAAGTAGCGATCATAGGCCATGACAGACAGGAGAAAACACTCAGTGGAGCCTAGAGAGAGAAGAAAGAACAACTGGAAGATGCAGACACTGAAGGAGATGGTCTGGCTAGTCCCTAGCATGACTCCTATGGCTTTGGGAACAACACCTGTAGTATACCAGATCTCCAGGAAGGAGAGATTACAGAGGAAAAAGTACATTGGGCTGTGCAGGTTGCTGCTTGTCCACACCAGGGCTATGATGGATGCATTGACTATTACTGTCAGGATGTACATCAGTGCAAATACCACCACAAGGCAGACTCGGGATTGCCATGTGCCCGGGAAGCCAAGAAGGATGAATTCTTCCACACTTGTCCCATTTGCCATGTCCTTCCAAATCTTGAGGTCCATCTGCAAAGAAAGAAAAAGAAGTTTCTGTGAAAGTTTGCATGCCTGTGCTGGTCCTTCAGATGCTACAAGTAGTGAAACAAAATCATCACCCTGAAAATGCAGTTGCTGCACAGCATGGGAAAATGGCATTTATCCTAAGTTAAAATTATCAGAGAAATCCTTCCCTGATGAAACCTGTTTGGACAGCGAAATCTGACCCTGAAAATCAGGCCTAACCCAACAAATGAATATTTGGAGAATTATTGATCAGACTGTGCATCTCCTTTACAACATGGGGAATGTAATCACTTCTGTGAGATGAAAATCCCACTTAGGAAACTATGAACAACAGGCTGAGGCTCTCCAGCTATGGGGAAAGCTCTTAAAAGTAGGAAGGGAATAACATAACCTGTACTCTCCAAGGCAGGCAATACTGAGGTGTGATATCAGCAAATGCAACTGAGGAATACAAATACTGTCAGGGTAATGTGGCACTGCAAGAGATTTTCCCACCTCTTCTAGGTCAGTTTATTACCAGGGATTGAGGCCGAGCTGCAGCCACACAGGGCAGCAGGTCTGAATGACGGTCACTACTCAAGGTCTCCTATATCTGCTTTGTTCCAAGTCTCAGAACAGGAAGCTTTTGCAAATACCTCCATTTCCCACCCTCATGTCTCAGCATAGCTACTGGGGGTACGATTCACCTCTTTGCAATTTTGCCATCTCAGAGTCAGGGGAAGAATTTGTGCTGACCAAGCTGAAATATCTACAGTGAAATGCTCCTATCTCAGCTCCTCACCTTACCTCCTTTCTTTCTTCACAAAGAAAAAGTATGAGGGAGACATGCCGCATTTTGGCTTACATACATGGCTAAAAACCCTCTAGAAGTGCCAGTTTGTCTCTGAGCTCTAAGGCAGGAGTCTAGTGAGGACCTTAGGTGGCTGTTAGACATCTCAACTTGGGCAGATATTCAGCCTCAGCGACTGAAGGCAAAATCCTCTGAGCTGAATGCCATTAAAGATAGCTCTGCTAACCTGTTCCTGCAGACAAGGGAGGATTCTTGATCAGCTGTCTAGGGAGAACGTATCTTCAGGTGGATGTGAAAGACAGATGGACTAAATCACTATCTGAATCATCTGTTTCTCTCCTATCTGCCTCCAGAGCAATATATACCAGAAATCTCACATACTTAAAGAATAAAGAAATCCCCCTTAAATCAGCTCTCCTTAAACATGCACAGCATTGGAAGTCTGTGCTATATGTCTTGGGCAGGCTTCACTCACCAGATTTGCCAGTGGAAATGATCCAATTGACATTTTTTCATGCACCATCCTCCCAAGGAAGCCATGGTCCCCTTGGCTAATGGACAGCATTGGAAAGAGGTAGATTTGTTGGGGGGAACTCTGGATTCAGAGGAAGGTGTGTCGATGAGCAGCTCTCCCCCTGCCGACTCACTTCCAGCTGATGGCAGCTGCCTGACCTCGTTTGCTCTCCATCCAGTAGGATCTGACAGCTTGCACTACTGATCTTCTCCCTCTCACAGGCACCGCTGTAATTCCACTAAAGCGAGCTTTGTGCACACACAAAAAGTGTAAACTCTCTTCCGCTTAGCTTCATATAGTGAGATCATCCACCAGAGAGTCGCCAGCATCGTTAGCATAAGAACATCCCCACACCCACCTCATTAACACAATGAAGCTCCAGCAGGCCACACCTAGGAGACTGCTTTCTGTTTTCCCTCTGGTGTGCCCCAGGGAGTTTGACCTCTGGGAGGTCTTAATGAGCCTGTCAGAGACGGATAGTACTCTCTCTTCACACAGGCCAATTAAAGAACAGCAGTGCAAGTCCCTAAGTGGCTGTTACGCTGGGTGTTTGCCTCCTGCCTGCAGCTGTGGTATGAGAACCTTGTTAGGAACTCAGCTGACACGGAGATGTCTGAAATAGTCATGTTCCAAGAGACTGGAAGGGTCAAGGATTTGCTGCTGGATACTAAGGTGGCCGTGAAACCTCCACGGTGGGAAGTAACTAAAGACAATATGGGCACATGAATCCAGAGACTTGTCAGATAAGGGATTCACCTACCTCATTTCAGAGCCTCTAAATGCAGCTAAGGCCTCTTCCTTCAGCCTTAATTGAAGAACTAAGTAAAAATCCAAGTTCAAAACCAGACAAGGCATTAGTAGAGGAGAATTGATTTCCCCTGGCTCCAGAGAAGGTGTCTCAAATTGAGGTACTCATCTTTGCTCCATTCATCATCAGCTGAGAGAAATAGGCACTCTCAAGCCTTAGTCCAACTCTTACAAAAAATGCTGTCTCTCACAGATCAGACAATCCAGACCTTACAAACAGCTATTTTTCTTCTGTTGACGCTCAAGGTAAACTAGACAGCTGGCTTAGACCACATACACACACACAAAAATACACACACTTCTCATCCTCTAGGCATCTTGAGATAGATTCACCTCCAGAGAGAGTCTGTCTGCACTCTCCAGGACCATGGCACAAGTGTTGGGCTTGACGGAGACATTTTCTGCAAGTCCTGTGTCCCAGGTTTCAGTGTAGTTGAGAGAAAACTGACCTGTGCTTGGTGTGAGGTGGAGATGCAGCTAAAGTGCTCAGCTTGAGCCTGTTTGCAGACCATGAAACCATCGCCTCTCTCTATCCATCCTATCCATGGACATGGATGTGGGGTTTAGCCATGGGATGGAGGTGTTGGAGCCTGGGCGTTCACTTGTGATCGCTTAATGAAGCAAGCCATGAACACATGACCAGGTATGCAAGCCCTGCTGTGAGCTTGTACTAGTTGGGGAGTTCAGAGGCCATCACTGGTCAGATGGAGGATCTGTTTCTCCAAAAAGATTATTTGTGCTAATTCCTGTGCACATCTCCTTTGGGATGGGATAAGTCCTTTGGGTGACCTGATGTCCCATCACTGACTGTGAAAAGACTCTACAGAGTCTGTTAGATCTGGTCCTGAAGATGTGTTGTGCTCCCCGTCTGCCTGATGTGTTCTGAGACCAAGGAGTCATACCTGAGCAGAAATGTTGGAAGGCTGGGCCTGATCCCCACTGTCTGTGGAGAAGTCAGGGATGTCTTCCTCAGCTCCAAAGGATAGTGCCTGAAAGGGCCCCACTGCTTCCCACCCTCCCCTTCCTCTGGGAATAATCAGTGGTCCATTTGTGTCCCCACCTTTTCCTCTACCACCCATGGCAATGCCTTTTGGTCTCAACAACTTGAGACAAGGACACCAAAAAAGGATTACATGGAGACTGAGAGTGAGATGCAGAAAGCTTTATTGTCATTGAAGAGGGAAATGAGTTCCCTTAGAAAGGAGGCTGCTGGTGGTGGTTGGACACCACGTGCAACTGCCAAAAGTCTGTGCCTATCACAGACATTGGAGATCCCACAGGGCATCCACTGTCCCTGACCCACAATGGGCAGGGCTTAGCAGATCCCCGGAGAGGCTGTGAAGGTTTTACAGTCCAGAAGTGAGGAAGACAAGAGAGAGGTGGGAGAGAGAGTAAGGCAGGGAAAGCAAACACTGGCCATGGTTTCAGAGAGCCCCACCTGCCCTCCTTTGGAAGGGCAGCATTGGTTGCTCAGCATCTCTGAATTCGATGGCCAGGAGCTCTGTCCTCAGTCCAACATCAGCTTCTGGGTTCCTGGGGATCCTTGTGAGGGCTGCACCAGTGGCTTTAGCATGGAGGACACCTTCTGCCACCATAGCGGCTGGTGATGCAGGAGAGGTCAAAGCCGCCAGAGTTGATGGGCACTCCGTCACAGTTGAGGATGCTGCCAACAGCAGCAGAGGTGGAGGATCCCACCACAGTGTTCTGTGGGAAGGAGCTGAGGATGGGCCCAGGCAGGGTCACCACCACGGGTGAGGGCTGGATGGCCACGGTGGAGTCCTGGCACTGCCTGACACAGGGCTCATTGCAGCTGTTGGCCAGCGGGGTGGGGCCGCAGGGCTGGCAGGGCCGGCACGGGGTGTAGCAGGACATGGCTTGGAGCTGAAGATGCACCTGAGAGAGAGGGAAGAGAAGGAAGCAGAGCACAGGCATATGTGAGAAGCCACCTGAGCCATGAGTCCATCATCTCATTGCAAGAACTTCAGCGGTACCCGCTAAGCCGGAAGGGAGAAACTGGGAAGTGAGAGAAAGGGGTTTTCAGCCTCATCCTGACACAGTACTGCAAAGTGTCACCTTATTTCTTCAATAAAGAGCTCCCTCAGCCAAATCCTTTACACAGTCTAAGTCAGACCTTAGCTCTTCTCTGACTCCTCAGCAGCAGCAGCACTAAGACCTCTCACAGGCTATAGGAACACACATCTGCTTCACGAGAAAAGGACAGGGGAAAAGAGCATCAGACTTACCTGGATCCCAAGGAGAAGGAGGCAGGAGAAGTGGATGAGAGAGCACGAAGTTGGGCTGGCTTTTATGGTGGGTCTAAGTTGCCCCAGGCCCAGAGGTGGCTTCTATGAAAGTGGTAATTTCCTAAGGTGCTCATGATGTATGGAAAACATCCCAGCTAATGACATGGGCTGGGTGCTTGTTTTCCATGTTGCCACCTTTTCATTTCCTGGCTTATGTCATACACATTTCTCCTCAGAGGCTTATTCTGAATGCTGGGATTGAGACGCCTCAGGATTTCCAGGGCAGGAATGTGTCAGTGTCTGCAGAATCCTCAGCTCAAAGTGCTGCATGGGTGCAGTGCAGGGAAATGAGATTGGCCTGGAGCTGACTGGTGGTGTTGCCTGTGGCCTTGTTGACAGCCCAGCTGCTCCCAGCACTTCAACCCTTGACTGGTCACCAAGGATATGCCATGATACCATTGCAAAATGATGTGCCATGTCTCTTTCCTCCATGCCTCCCAACCTGCTCCAGTGTTCACTTGTGTTCAGAATCTCAGGCATTTGGACTGCACTGTTGGGTTTCGTTCTCTTGCTCCTAAAGGTCTCCTTGTACCTTTCCAATATCTCCAAGGAAGGAGAATCCTCAAGTCGTCTGGGCAATGTGAGCCAGTGTTTGGTCACTCTCAACAATAAGAAGGTCTTTCCTATGTTTCAGACAGAGCTTCCAGTGTTCCAGCCTGTGCTCCTTGCCTGTGGTCTCGTCACTGGATACCTCAGAGAAGCACCTGGCTCTGTTTGTCTTGCACCCTCTGGATTTGGGTTGCATGGCAGGGTTTTGGTTGTGGGGGACCCAACACTTGATGGCTTTAAGGCTGATCCACCACTGGCCAAGGCTGAGCTCCTCAGCAGTGGTGGAAGCACCTCTGGGATAAGATGTTTAGGAAGGCAGAAAACACCTACTGTGGAACAGCAGACAGGAGAGACGTGAGAGAAGATATGAGAGAAACAATCCTGCAGACACTAAGCTCAGTGAAGGGGGGTGGAAGGTGCTCCAGGTGACCCCAGAAAAGCTCATGCTGGATCAGGCTCCTGTCAGGATCTGTGTCCCTGTGAGTGACAGGCCCGTGCTGGTACAGGTTTGCGGGCAGGACTTGTGAAGAACTGTAGCCCATGTGAAGAACTCTCATTGGAGAGTTCATGGGGAGCTGTCTCCCATGGGAGGGACCCCAGGCTGGAGTAGGGGAAGAGTGTGAGAATTCCTTCTCCTAAGGACAAAAGAGCTGCAGAGACAACATGTGTTGAACTGACCACAGCATCCATTTCCCATCCCTTTGGAGAGGAGAAAATCAGGAGTGAAGCTGAGCCTAAGAAGAAGGGAGGGATGGGAGGAAGGTGGTTGTAGATTTTGGGTTTATTTCTCATTACCCTACTTTGACTGGATTGCAATAAATCAAATTAATTTCCCCAAACTGACTCCCATGAGGGTAATTGGTGAGTGGTCTCTCCCAGCCTGAGCTGGTCTGAGCTGAAAGAGCAACACGCACCCTTCCAGCTGGGTTGTGAGTTTTATTTAAAGAACACATTTAGGAAAATTGCTGCAAGAGATGCTGATCTACATGTATTTTGAGTAGCTGTGGTCATGAGAAAGATCCATCTTCATATTTTTCAAAAAGCATGAGCAACCAACAATTTTTCATCTGGAATGCTAGAATGAAGTTTGTAAATCTGTTCAAAAAGAAAACCCTTTTTGCAGTGGTACAGGGAAAAGATGCAATGGTACCCACAGGCCACAGAGGGGGGATGCCACAGTACTTCCTCTGGGAAGCAATAACCATAGAAATGTCTTTTAAAAGGCCGCGACTCTTTCAGGAAAGGGAGCATTGTTTGGAGAGAAGCCAGAGGAGTCAAAACCTTCCAGAGTTCAGATGTGTCAAGAAAAGTGCTGGCCGGTGTTCTCCAGGCTGTGGATGTGTATTCATCACCGGTCCTGAGGAAACATGGGCCTTAGGGAGCCACTTGTTGAGGGAAGTGCCTAGAAATACATCCTTGGTGTAGGACTCTACTGAGAAAAAGCAAGACATCTTGTCCATCTCAGACCTCTGTCTTAGACAGGAGATAATCCTGCTCCAGAAGTATCTGTTGATTATTGCCACAGTCTGTTCTACAGATGTGCAGGAGGTCCCAGGAGGGCCAGATCTGAGCAGGAGTGCCAGGGCCAGAGCTGGTGCTGGGGCTCAGGACAAGGCCAGACTCAAGAGAAGCCCATGTAGAGTCTGTCCTGGGACTGCCATGGGTGGTAAGGGGGCCTGGCCAGGTCAGGAGAACAAGAGTAGCTCAGGCCAGGCCCAGGCGCTGAGAGGGCAGAACTGGCACAGGCCTGTGCTAGGCCTGGGCTCTGACAGAGCCCCTGGCAGGGACCAAGGCAGAGCTGAGTCCATGGCTGAGTTTGGTCTGGGTGGGCTTGGTCCTGGTGCTCCCTGTCCCGGGGTTACCCCCTGACCCTGCTCTGACTCCCACAGACCCTGTCTGGGGTAGAAGTGTGCTTGTGGCTGGGCTGTGACACCTGTGGAGCCCCAGAGCTCCTGGGCCTCAGGAAGGCTGCTCTACCCTGGGGCAAGACCAGGCAGAACAAAGCCCTGTTGTGTGTTTTGCCGCCACTCCCTCTCCCGGGGCTGGCTTCACCTGCTGGGTGGTGTAGGGTTCATAGGGAGAGGGGACTCCAGCGTGGGGTCTGCTGGAGCTGATCCCAACGCTGCCCTGGGAACGCCTGAGCCCTGCACAAGGAGCACCAGGCCCGAGGCTGTGCTGCAGGGGGAGAGGGTTCCATGGGCAAATTATCTTTGCTGCCCATGCTCAGGCACGCTGACCATGGCCCCTGGAGAGGGGCAGTGGAGCAAGGAATGCAGACCATTCCAAGGCTATTAACCCATTCCCAATTCTTGCCATTCTTTGGCTTGTGAGCCTTCTTGCCCAGCACAGCTTCACACAAAGCAAGAGGAGCGCTCTTCCCCTAGAAGCTGTGGAAATGCTGACCCCCTCAGGGCTTCCCGCATGCCTGCAGTTCTCTTCTAGAGAACAGCAGCTTTCAGGATTCCTGATTGTATGATGTGCTTCAGGTCTAAGCGATATTTCTGAAAGGAGACTCAGCCAGGCAAGGACTGGGAGCCATTGGCAGTGGAATATCCAGGGATGTCTTTCTTCATGAATGAAAGGCTGGATATGAGCTGTAAATGTGCTATTGCAGCCCAGAAAGCCAACTGTTTCCTGATTCTACCCCTCTACACTGAGACCCCATCTCAAATACTGCCTCCAGCTCTGGAGTCCTCAGCACAGGGAAGACATGGACCTTTTGGAACAAGCCCAGAGGACGCCACAAAAATGATCTGAGGGCAGGAGCACTTCTCTTATGAGGACAGGCTGAGACAATTTGGCTCATTCAGCCTGGAGAAGAGAAGGCTTTGAGGAGGCTTCGTTGCAGCCTTTCAGTATGTAAAGAGGGCTTAAAAGAAATATTTTAGCAGGGTGTGTTGTGATAGGGCAGGGGAAACAGTTTTAAACTAGGAGAGGGTAGATTCAGACTAGCTATGAAGCAATTTTTTACAAAGAGGATGGTAATACAGAGGAATATGTTGCCCAGAGAGATGATAGATCCCTGTACTTGTTCTAGGTCAGGTTGGATGGGGCTTTGAACAACCTGGTCTAGTGAAAGGTGTCACTACTCATTGTAGGAAGATTGGACCAGGAGAAATTTAAAAGACCCTTCCAACCCAAAATTCTATGAAATTCTGTGATGCCTCAGTGTCTGGAAGCAGTGCTGGAAAGAAGAATCATTGCAATTTGTCCCACCCCCCGGTGCCACTAGGATGATGAAGGGTTCCCCTGTGCCCCTCAACAAATGGCTTTTCTGCTCAGCACTCAGTGCACAAATGAAAGAAACTAAAGGACGCAGGTAAGGTTGCAGCAAGTTTTTAATGTGTCCAAGGGTGAAAATGAGGTTACTCTTAGCAGGGGCTCTGAGTATGAAAAGGAGCAGAAAGAGACAAGAATCTCTTCCCTTTTACTCTGGCAGAGTTTCCACAGAGAATCTGTTGATTTGTCCAGCAACAGGAGACAGTCCAGCATGCCCCTGCACGCTGGTTTCTGGGGTCCTCACAGCAGGTTTTAAAGGAAGCACAAGAGAAGAAAGGCAAGAGTGAGAAAGGGTGAGAGTGAAAGAGAGGAAAGCTAGACATTGGCCAAGTTTTCAGAGAGCCCAGTATCAACTCCTTCAGGTTGATCCCTTCAAGTTTGCCCTGGCAAGGCAAATCAGGAATGATCAACTGCTCTTAAAACAATGACACAAAGGTTGGTCCTCTGTCCAGCTTCGTATTCTGAGTTCCTCCGGATCCTTATCTGAGGCTGTTGACAGCAGCTTTAGCAAGGGCGACATCTGCTGCCACCATAGCGGTTGGTGATGCAGGAGATGTCAAAGCCCCCGGAGCTGATGGGCACTCCGTCAGCACTGAGGATGCTGCCAACGGCAGCGGAGGTGGAGGATCCCACCACGGTGTTCTGAGGGAAGGAGCTGAGGATGGGGCCAGGCAGGGTCACCACCACGGGCGAGGGTTCGATGATGACGGTGGAGCTCTGGCACTGCCTGACACAGGGCTCATTGCAGCTGTTGGCCAGCGGGGTGGGGCCGCAGGGCTGACAGGGACGGCAGGGCTGGCATTTCTCTATGCAGGACATGTCTTGGGGCATGAGAGACACCTGGAGAGAGGGCAGGAAAGAAGCAAAATAAAAGGATACATGAGGAGCAGCCTGTACTACATCAGGAGTCAAATAACATGCAGGGCCAGGAGGTGGAGGCTCTGCAGGGATGTATGAGGGCTCATTGACCTCATCCTGCCAGGGCCTAAAAAGAGCCACCAGCTCGTGTGCAGCCACTGCCCAGGCCCTGAGTCCAGATGACACCTGACCACAGTCCCAGCCTCCCTCCATTTCAAACCTTCTCCCCACTTCTCTCTCCCGTGACAAACAGCCCCAAGAGCCATCACAGAAGAGAGCTGGAATCAGCTGAGAAGTCCACTGAGGTGAGATCTCCTTTTAGAGAAAGCAGAGAGGGAGAAAGGGTTTCAGACTCACCTGACTCCCAAGGAGAAGGAGACAAGAGAAGGGGATGAGAGAGCGAAGAGCTGGGCTGGCTTTTATCATGGACCTTTACTGCCCCAGGCTGCTATCCCTTGTAGAGGTGATAATTTTCTGACAAATTCATCTTGAATGCAAAACATCCCACTTAATGCTGAGCTTGGCTTCTTGGCTGGCTTGGCTTCTTAAATGGCTGTGCTTTTGCTTCCTGCTTTATTGCATGCATGTTCCTCAATGAAGGCATCTTTTGCATGATGAGATGAGAGGCCCAAGCATTTCTGGATCAAAACACCTCACCATCAGCACAGGACTCACACCACAGGCTGCAGGAGTCCATTAAAAGTAAATTATGTCAGTCTGGGTCACTCCATTGGGATCTTAGGGGCCTTTGTCTCAGAGAAGTGGCCTCATTCCTCAGTTTGACTGAATCCCACTGAACACAGAACCCAGGACAATTGAGGTGGCTTGTTTTGCCTTCTCCTGTCATTCACCAGGAATGTGGAAAGAGAGAAAAAACGTGGCAGGCTTTATTCAGATCTCAGAAAGAAAGGCAAATGACATAATAAAGGGGTTTCCATAAGTACAAAGGTGACAAAGGGAAGAGTAAGGAAAATGTAGGACTTCTGCTGAACAAGACAGGGGCCCCGGTGACACAGGATGGAGGTGCTGAAGGTCTTCTTTGCCTCAGTTCTTATTAGCAAGACTGGCCTTCAGGAATCCCAAATGTAGACTGGGTGTAAAGTCAGGAGCAGGGAACACCCACCCTTGATGGAAGGAGCTCCGGGAAGCTGCTCTATCTCCTGGTTCAGGGCTCTGCTGCTGTCTCAGGCTGCAGCTGGCGTTGTGCAGGCTGATTCTGGCTGGGATGTGCTTGCTGGAGGAGGGGGAGAGTCCCTTTGCCGGGAGCCCAAGCTGTGGCCGTGCAGAGCCCCTGAGCGCTCTGAGCGCGGGCGAGAGCCCGAGCGGCACCGACGCAGGGCTCAGCCCGGGGGCGGAGCTGGAGGAGAGGGAGAGGGAGAGG